>JANAVB010003598.1:2169248-2337515 GCA_029216955.1 Iris pallida
TTATTTAAACAGAAAAAATTTCATTAAATAGGAACCAAAGTAATTTGGTAACTTCTCTAGTATGATGTCCTATACACCAGCCTTTTATTTTATTTTTTGAAAAAAGAACATGATCTCGTGTTAGCAGTAGGAAGAGTTGGATCGTCATCATCGTATAATGGAAACATATCTTGCACATTGAAGGTTTTAGAGATAATAAAAGTGTCGGAAAGATCGATCACATAAGCATTGTCACTTATCTTGTGCAAGGCTTTGAAAGGTCTCTGCTTTCTTCATCTTGATTTTATTGTATGTGACATTTTTAAATCTATCTTTGCATAAGAATATCATCACAATATATCTTTTAGCAAAAGTCTTTAATCTATACTTGAGGTTGATCAAAGAATTGAGGGCTTCGACTAGTTCACGATGAACTTGAGTAGCTTAATTCCAACATATGATAAACCTTTGGTAACACTATATATGGTTAAGTACATTAGAATAAACAATCTCAAAAGATTTTTTTTTTTTTCGTGAACAATTCTCAAGTTCTCTTTAAGGTCGTCATCCTCCGAATAGCTTCTTCTGACCGTGGTGGATTTTGTAGTAAAACTTACTCGATGGGATTGGTTGAGATAATAAACTTGATCTAATACTTTAAACACATTAATTAATTATATGCTTTAGAAACTTCATTATCAACAACTTGAGAATCAGGGCCGGCTCCAGTATTTTGGAGGCCCTAGATAAGTCCAAAAATGAGACCATTATCTCTTTATGTAAATTTTATTTTTATAATAACGAAGATATATCCTCTACTTATGCGCTTCTTTCCAATCTTTAAACAATTAATATTAGAAGCTTCACAAGACCAAAAAAAAAAAAAGACAATAGAAACTAGAAAGGAGAAAAAAAAAATTCATTGACACATTTGTTGAGGGAGAGAGTGACTGTTTTATTTTTTCCATAGTTAGAGATTTTTAGTGGGAATGTGAAAGAAAGAAGATAAAGTGGCGGCTTAGAAATAGGTGCAACATTTCAAAAAAAAAATTCTTCTTGTGAATGATTTATTTAATTCTTCTTCAGGCAGCCATAGCTTCTCCATGTCCACATTTATTTTTCTCCGGTATAAATAACTAAAAATTTAAAATAAAATAAAAATTAGAGGCCCCCTGGGGGGAGGAGGCACTAGCCGGCCTCCCCCTGGAGCCGGCTATGTTGAGAATCAGCGGATTTTGCGAAAGAAGCGCATGTTACTTTCGGGTCAGTAGGATAAATGGTTTTGAGCGGTTGGATGTTTTTGTCTGGATCATCAGATCACACCATCTTATTTGTTTCTTTCATACTTGTGTTGAGTTTATCATGCTTTACAAAAAATTTCTCGAATAATGCTATTTGTCCCTCCAAATTGTCCCTCCAAACCATCCCTCCTTACGTGGCAGCTGATGTAGCATGTTGATGTGGCAGCTGACGTGATAAATTTTAAAATTAAAATTAAAATTAATATCAACATTAACATTAATATTAACATCAAAATTAATATTAACATTAACATTAAAATTAACATTAACAATAATATTAACATTTATATTAATATTAATTTTAATTTTAATTTTAACATTAATTTTAACATTAATATTAATATTAATATTAGTATTAACATTAACATTAATATTAAGATAAAACAAAATTTTGGGTAATTAATTTTTTGGGTTTAAATTTGTCATGTCATCTGTCATATCAGGTGACACATAATATTATTTAATATGTCACGTCAACTGCCACATAAGGAGGGATGATTTGGAGGGACAAGTTGAAGGTACGAATAGCATTACTCAAATTTCTCGATCTTCAAAGAAAAAAATCTCTTCGTTTGGTTACCGGAATTTGAGCTTGGGAAAGAAAAGTGATTCCTTTACTATGTTTGGAAGCCAAAGGAAAGTTGTTGGAAAGGAAAAATGATTCCCAAGAGGTAGAAAAATAGGGGGGAAAGTGGTTCCTCCCATTTATCTAAGGAATCACTTTCCCTCCAACTTTCCTGCATTTATTACAAAAAGTTTTGACCAAAATATCCATGTTCATAATATTATTTACCATTTTTATCCATAATATTTTTTTAGACAAAAATATTTCTAAGTAATAATTATTTTTATTAGCACGAGGGTATTTTTGGAAAATTGACTTGATTTTGTTTCTTTTCCTTACAAACACCAAACATTATAATGAAAATTAAAGATATATTCTGGTTATAATCCCGATCTTTCCAAACACCGGAAAGAAAAGTTTATAGATTTTCTAAAAGAAATGAAATACCAAGGAATCAGTTTCCTTTCCTTTCCATTCCGCGAACCAAACGAGGCCATAGTTCATCAAATCTCTCTCTCTCTCTCTCTCTCTCTCTCTCTCTCTCAAACTGGTCCTTTCTTCCCACATTGCATGCGTCCAATGCCCGGCATGACACCATCCCCGATATGGATTTTTTTTTCATATATATTTTGTTACTCTCTTACAAAATTTACATGACACTATGTACTATACATATATGTACGTATAAATGTATATGTGTATGTATGTGTATGTATAAAACCTTTTAGCTTATTATATATACACACTCCCAAAGACGAAGCACTTCCCCTTTCCTCTCCCTCCCTCTCTCAAAAATCAAAGCTCTCCCCTTTCTCCACTCTTCTTCTTCTTCACTCAATTTCCTCACTTGGCTCATCTCATTCTCTTCAATTTCCTTAGCCAATCCTCCTCCCTCCATTTCTTCATCTGCCTCATCATAAAAATCACTCCTTTGTCACTTCTCCATCAAAAAAATCACTTTTTTTCTTCCATCTGGGCACTTGTTGCTCCACCTCAATTCCCACTCTTTGCCACCAGTTCCTCTTCCTCCCTCACATTTTTTTCCTTGGCCATCATTAAAAATCAAATCTTTATCACTTTTTCATCAGAAAGATCACTTTTTTCCCATCTGGGCACTTGTTATTGTAGCCCAATTCCCGGTCTTTGTCGCCAATTTCGCTTCCTCTCCCCATTTCTCCGTCTGGGTCACCGGAAAGATCACTCCTTTCTCGCTCTCCAATGGAAAAGGAGGCATTTTTCGGTGTCGGCGGCGACGGCGACCACCAGCTGCCCAGCTGCTTCCTCAACCTCAGCTGGGACCAGTCCGCCGACGACCACGCCGCCGCGCAGTTCGAGTCGGCGCTGAGCTCGATGGTGTCCTCCCCCAGCTCCAACCCCCCTCCGCCCGCCGCCGGCGACGGCGTCGTCATCCGCGAGCTCATCGGCCGGCTCGGCAGCATCTGCAGCTCCGGCGAGGTGTCGCCCACCTCCCAGTTCCAGTCCTCCGCCGCCACCTCCTGCTACAGCACCCCCCTCTGCTCCCCTCCCAAGCTCAACCTCACTCCGCTGGGAGGGGTCGCGGTGGGCAGCCCCATGGCATTCGCGGCCGCCGACCCAGGCTTCGCGGAGCGGGCCGCGAGGTTCTCGTGCTTCAGCGGCGGCGGCACGGGGAGCTACGGGCAGTTCGACGGGCTCTCGAGGGTGTCGAGCAGCCAGTCGCCGAAGACGGCATTGCCGGCGATGATGGACGGAGCGCAATTGGACCAGAACGAGAGGAGGTCCAGCGGGGGGGAGTCGGGGAACGGGCCGGAGGAGCCGTCGATAGCCTCCGATAGAGGGAAGGCCTCCGGCGGCACGGGCGGGACCGCCGAAGGGAAGAAGAGGAAGGCCTCCGCCGCCGCGCCCAGGGGGAGAGGAAGAGAGGCTCCTCTGCCGCCGCCCAAGGAGGAGGACCCGAGTGGCGCGAAGCGGCGCAAGTCGGGGGAGGCCGAGGCGACGAAGGCAGAGGAGGGGGACGAGGACGACGGCAAGCCCGTCGAGCCTCCGAAGCAGGACTACATCCACGTCAGAGCAAGGAGAGGCCAGGCCACCGACAGCCACAGCCTCGCCGAGAGGGTGAGGTTCACAACTCAAATTGCTCATAAAACTAGAGTGTCCTTGTAGTGTGTCCTTATCGTGTCGGTATCGTGTCGGATTGTTTCGACAGGTGAGAAGAGAGAAGATCAGTGAGAGGATGAAGTTCCTCCAAGACCTGGTGCCCGGCTGCAACAAGGTGCGAATCTCAACTGTGTCGTGTCCAAATTGTTACGAAACATTTTTTGTCGGACTCGTGAATGCGAATTCTGACTCGGATTTTCGCAGGTGACCGGCAAAGCAGTGATGCTCGACGAGATCATCAACTATGTTCAGTCCCTGCAGCGGCAAGTCGAGGTAGAAGAACATACTACTTCACATTGATCATACATATGTGCATATATATGTATCAATTCTGCGAATCGTTAAATTTTGATCATGTGTCCTAACTTCTTGATTGTGTCGGATTCGCAGTTCCTCTCGATGAAGCTGTCCACCGTGAATCCTCGGCTAGAATTCGACGTCGACAGCCTCGTTCAGAAAGATGTGAGTGAAACTAGAACTATTTTTTGAGGAACTTTACAATGTTGGTAGTGGTGACCGGGCCGGGGTTCTGTTGGGATCACGATGAGCCTGAGGATTATCCTAAGTAGAGGGTAGGTCGTCCAAGTCCGACTGTCTGGCTTACCTAGGGCTGCAAATGAGCCAAGCCGTTCGCAAGATGCTCGAAGCTCGGCTCGATAAAAGCTCGTTTGAGCTCGGTTCGTTTAGTAAACAAGCTGAGTTCAAGCTTCATTTTCGAGCTCGTTTAATAAACGAGCCAAGCTCAAGCTTAGAAGTACTCGGTTTGTTTAAGCTCGCAAACTGGCTCGTTTATGAGCTTGCGAGCTGGCTCGTTTAGGAGCTTGTTTAGAAGCTCGTTTGTTCTTTATTGAATTCTAATTTTATATATATTTGTATAATAATATGGTTGTGTGCATTATATATTTATATGTCCTTAATAATTGATATTAAGAAGAAAAAAAATTAATTTAATTTTTATAAATAAATTGTTAATATTAAGGTACTTGAATTCAAACCTAACTCGCTTGAAATCAAGCTTAATGAGCTTAAAATAAAGTTGAGCGAGCTTGAAATCAAGTTTGACGAGCTTGATTTTGAGCTTAATTATCGAGCTTGTTTATAAAGCTTGAATCAAGCTTGCTTATCAAGCCAAGCTCGAGCTCAAGCTTAATATAAACAAGCTCGAGCCAAGCTCAAGCTCTAAAATAAATAAAAAACTTATCAAGCTCGAGCTCGATTAATTCTAGTCAAGACAAGCTCAAGCTTACAAAAGCTTGGCTCGTTTGCAGCCCTAGGCTTACCCCTGGGCCGGCCCTGGTAGTGACTTGTGGTGGTACTGAACTCTTTGTGTTTCTGTCTGGTGATTGCAGCTGATTCACCAGCCCCATCGCGGGCCTGCCGTGCCGCACTTGGTGTTTCCGACGGAGGCCACGAGCGCAGCGGCCGGGTTTCCCTACGGCGGCCAGCCCCAGATCCCCCCACTCCAGAGCCTCATGGGGGCCCAGAGCTTCGCCGCCCTCCGGCAGCCCCTCAGCGTGCAGTTGCCGAACATCGACAGCTTCGTGGGCTGTTACTCCCAGGTAAAAGTTCGAATTCGAGCCTGGGTTGTTCTGATACCACGTTAAAGTCCCTGCCACCGCGACAAAACTCTTATCTATCACTAAAACTAGTTGCTACTTATCAGCTTGGAGCCTTCTGGGAGGATGACCTGCAGAGTGTTGTTCAAATGGGCTTTGGGCAGAACCAGGAGAATGTCTTCTCCTCCTCCCAAGCATGTCAAGGTTGGTAAATGTGGATGCCTATTTTTTTTCGACGGGAGCGGATATGTTGTCCCAGATGTTATGTACCAATTCTTTCACATGTTTTGGTTCTCAGCATGTGACGCATGTCCTCGGCACCTATAATTATGGATACTAAAAGTAGGAGATGTCACGTACCGAGAACATGTGACATAATTGGTGCATAATATTGGAACAGCAGAAAAGGGCATATAGCGATAACTTTGAGTTTCATCCATGCAGGCTCGCTGCCCACTAATCACATGAAAATTGAACTCTGATTGGTAATTTGCAAACTCATTCAAAGGGAACGTACGACCGAGGCCTTTGTATATATATACATAGCAGAGGCATGATTGATCGAACTTTTGCTCGGAATGAGCAGAGAAGAGAAGGAAGAGCTATGGAGTATGAACTAACAACCATGAGCTCGGTCCGAGCTAGAAGAAGAAGAAGAAGAAAACATTTGTGCAATAGATTGTAAGCTTTCATTCAACATTGTTGAGCATGAGAGGAGTTGATGTTTTTGGTATTGTTATGAGAAGAAAATACTATTAATTGGCTAATCCAAGTGCTCTTCTTCTTCTTCTTTTCGCACAATTATCGCCATTTCTTTCTGATTCAAGACATTGAACAAGTCATGATCCTTGTCAGCAATCATCCAAATAAAACTCGTATTATACGCGAATTCTTTCGTATCTTTCAGGAACGTATAATACTTGCGTACTTTCGACAGATTCAAGCATGCAAAGTTTTAAACGTGTTCCGTATAAATTATTGAAAGCGTTGGTGCAAAAAAAACGTGGTGTAAACCTGTTAGCTAACCAAATTTGACATATTTAAGAATGTGAAGTTTCTAACTTCAATATTTTCATTTTCCGTTTGCCGAATTGCTAAGAAGGGTCATGATTCAAGAATATAAATTTGGTAACCAACTAATCTGTGGAAAATTGGGAGGCTCTTGTCTGCTGTTGGTTGTGGAGTGCAGCTGTGATCTTCCTCTCAGAGAGTCTTGATCATTTGATGCCACAGTTCATACTTGTTGGTGCTAATCAATGTTATCAATCACCACCAGCAATGGTTATTCTCCCAGCATCTGTGGGATTGAGACTTGAGCACCAAACCATACACATACAGGTTGGCAAATGATAGGCAGAGAGAAGTCACTTGTTTCTGGAATCTAAGTGCTGGAATTTCTCATAAAATATACATATATATAGTACATTTCTTTAAGTATTCTATTTGAAAAAGAGGACTAACAGTACTACTATGAATATTTCTTTTTGAGAAGATATTTGAGTTTTTTTTTTTTTTTAAATCATAAACTTCCAAGTGCTATGAAGCTTTACAGATCAATGAGGGGTGAGCATTGGAGTCCAGAGTGTATACATATTCCCCTTCCATTAAAATAGTTTGAAAAAAAGACGCGGTTAATGCTAAAGCATCCATAATATCGAGAAATTATTCTGTGCGTCGGATTTATCGTGCACCTTCTGTATATGTGCCATTCATTGGATTGCACGAGAATCTGTGCATGCACTCATCAAAATGCCATCAAATGGATAACATTGAATGGTGCACGATCAGCTCCACAGATAGAATAATTTCTCCCATACTATACCATTTTGACAATGGAATTGAAAGGTTACGTGTTAATTATTCATCTTCTTCTACTTCTTCTCGACTTTTTTTTTCCGTGCAGATTCAGATTATGTCATGTTCATCAGGCCTCTGATGTTGTGGGATCATGGACGGGACGGCTGCACGTCCTCACGGCATTTCATCATTGTCATTGCACCTCTGTCAACACTGGCACCCTCTCGATCGTGCACGAGATAAGGGACGTCCTCGGGCCGGTCGCACCCGTTCGGCCACGCGCAGAAGGCGAGGTAACTTCTCTGATCCCGTGTCAGAGTCGAGGCACATTCATTGACCGGTCGCATCCGCACGAACGCTCGCTCGAGACGAGGTAACGTGCACGAGTCCAGCGGACTTATTCCCGCGGCTCAGGATATTGCCGCTTTCATCATGCCTCTGATCCGTACGAGCGTGGGTGCCCCGGACTGCACGCTCCGCACAAGATTTCTCATCATTTTTCTTTAACTTGCGTAAACGCGAAGAGTAAACGTACGGTGGCTCGGTCGCCCTTCTTTAGGAATGTGGGTTCCATCTCCCTCCCAATGCAAGTTAGCGAGTCCCCCTCGACTTGAATCCTCTTGTTTGGTTGTGGTGGTGGTCCATGTAGCAATGAACGAAAGAACGAGCGAAGAAACGAACGAACGAAAAGATGACAACTAGACAGCTGGCTACTGACAATGATGATCATGATGACACACTTCCATTAGTTCCGAACCAACCCATCCCTATCGAGCAAATTGAGCAAGTGTCCATCTCTCTCGACACAAGAAGATCTTTGGAAGGTGCCAATGTCACTCTCCTGTCGCCACTCCCGGACTCTTACTGTGTCCTGCTGTTGGGGGTGAAGTGTGAGTTGGGATGTCTGCGTTGGCATTTCCATATTTGCACCAGAAGAAAATGGACATGGGTGGGCTATTTAGCCACTTGAAGCAATGGGTCCTTCCAAAATGTGGCAGACAAAAGGAGGTTCTTGAAATAGATTTGGTTGTTGCTTCCTGTACGAGAATTAATTCTGTATCAGAAAAGAATGAATATTTTGTTGTTGAAATTCACGAAAATCGTACAAGTCTTGAACACGGAGACCACCGCGAAGCACAACCTCTTAAATTGCTAAAGGAGCAAAGCTACTCTGACTGTAGTAAAGACTGGATGAAGATCAATGTTGCTCAAATGGAGATTCGATCCTTCTCGTGACCCGTTTCCAGAAACCAATAAATTCGAAAAAAATTCTGAAATGCTCGTTGTCAGCTCTTGGACTTCTGATAATGCATGAACAACACTTTGTATGCACAAATGCAACACACTCAAATTCTCTAATGCCTAGTGTATGCACAAATGCAACAAACTCAAATTATATACATAAATCGACTCCCTTGCAACCATAACCGTCCACTACCAACATGGACGGATAACCAGGAAGATAATACCCATTAAGTGGACCATTGCCAACAATAACTCTTATAAATATGGCAGTCACAAAATTGATAGAACAAAAAGTCCGCAGAAACAGCATTGCTACAGAAATGCAGCACCGCAGTGCCACGAAACTACAAAGCAGTAGAAAACTAGCGAAGCCTGCAAAACCATGGACCTGTGGAACCGCAGAACTCCGTGGAAGCCACATACACTGAGAAACGTGCAAAAAGTCTCGGAAGCCACGGAAGATGGGGAGCTGCGGAATGTGCAAAATGCTACAGAAGCCACGTACACCTTGTTTATTCTTTTACAATAAATATGTCATGGTGTACCATGCCACAACTCAAGAGGATAACCAGAAGCACAAACTTCATAGATACGATCACTTGGAGCTATATGTTAAAGTTTGAATATTCTTTCGGTACAAAAGTTTTTCCCAAAGTATGCCCCCTTGTAGGACATCGCTATTGGACCAGCCTTGATATCCAATATCAAGCCTGCATGGCATTACAGACTACTAGAAATCAGGTTCCTTGTGCTAGCATATACATGCTTCACAATCTCCAGTGTGAGTGACTTCCCCAAAGTCGGCTTCATCACCAATGTCTCAATTCCTAGCACTTCATCTTGCATCTTGTTCGCCATCAGTACCTTCTCAGATGAAGGTTCATACATGGTTAACAACTATGTCACATAATACACATCGCAGGATGCACCATTGTCTATCCTGTTGGTGCTCTTGCTCCTTGACATGAAGAGAGCTTGTTCTCAACATGCCTAGTAAAGTTTAGTCCCAAACGGAAAGTGCACCATGAGTTATCTCAACATATATACTTGTATGTGTTGTTGGGATATGCACTTAGGGTGGTGACCCTAAGGAGAGAACCATGTGGGTAATTTTACTAGGAGGTAAGGATAAGGCTCCAAGTAAAGCATTCATGCTTTTTGCTCTTGGAAAATTAATTTCCATTTGAGCTAAGCCCCATAGGGACTTAGCGACTCGGACTCATGAGACGTAATGTGACGTTTTGTTGGCGCACTTTGCACTTAGCACGTCAGCATGGGCGCGCGGTGCGCGATGGTTGTGCTGGGCACGCGCAACACGTTAAGTGGCGCTATTTTGCACAGATCGTGGCTGTCCACGTTCTGACCGTTTCGTAACGTGCGATAACTGATCCGGAAATTTCGGATCTGACATCATATCGTCGCGCACATTGCGGATCTGAGCGGTTACAGCAGGACACTATATATATGGCCCTCTTCTCACAGAAAAGGGTTGATTCTTTTCAGACGAAAAAAAATTATATACGAGAGTAGAGAGAGTTCCTCGACCCATTTGTGTTCCAGCGCCCCCTGTAGCTCCTCGCGCCACCAGTATTTCTTCCTTGTCTTTTCGAGCAGTCCGTTCTTGAGCAGATCAACAGTGCGTTCTAGAGTTCTTTTGAACTTGCTAGTTCCTGGAAGCTGACCGTGAGGGCGGATCTAGTTTTGAGTACTGGTGTTCTTGACATTGACACCCCAGCAGGCTTTTCCATTATTGTTGATTTTACGAAAGTTTTTTTAGACTATTCGTACGCTGCCTTTAACGGAAAATCTTTTTAGATTTTTTGTTTACAGAGTCCTTCTAGGAATTCTGCTTTGCACCTTCCTTTGCTGCAATCGTGTCACAAGAGTTTACTTCTGACTTTACGCCTAGGGAATAACATATCCACCAGTCAGTATACATGCTAGTTGAGTTAAACTGCGCAATCATATCAACAAGATTAAGCTCATCTTTCTTGTGTTCTTTTGGCCTTGGCTTGGACTTGTAGTCCTTCATGAAGTGGCCCTTCTTGCCACAATTGAAACAAGTCCCATCTTCCTTGGAATTAAACTTGAAGGGAATATATTTCACCCTCTGATGGTTGTAGTCCTTTATTTTATGGTTGAAGGTCGATTTTTGCTTGCCTTTTTAATCTCTATTGACCATGTTTGCTTTGGGAAGCTGCTTGGACATGGAGTCCACCTTGATCTTCTTACTGACGTTGTCATCAATGCGGATCAAGCGCGTAAGATCTGCAAGTTTTATATTCGCCGCCTTTTTTGTGGTACATATCGATAAAAAAACTGATCACAGGTAGTAGGGAGTTTGGATAGAATAAATTCTACCATAAATTTATCCACTAGATGTATAGCCTCTTCCTCTAGATTTTCCTGCAGCTTCATAAGTTCTTTATATATGTAAAACCCATGTTTTTCAAATTTTTAAAGTTCAAATTTTATTTTATTTAATTATTTATTTTAATGTTGTGTTTTAAAAAAAATTCTTTGAAACTTTTGAATAAGATATTTTGTTATTTTTTGCATTTCAAAAATTAGTTAAAATTACATAATTTGAAAGTACTAATTAGTTTTGATAAAAATAATTTTCCTAATATTTTATTGTTGGAATTATAAATGATGTTTTGGTTATTATTTTTGGATTTCAAAAAGATCGGTTTCGAAAATGATTTTAAAATCATAAATATTGTTTCACTTAACAAAATGCCCTTAAGGCTTTTGAAAGAAAACGAGAAAAAGTATACAAAAGTACAAGTAAATTCTGGAAAGTATTGCTATGGAAGTCTGATTTGAGAATGATCACTTTGTTCCTTGGACCACACGATGATGATGAAGAAAACTGCTTGAAGATGACCAACCGGAAGAACTAAGTCACCAGAAAGGTATCGACACAATTGGCACTGATGGTACAGTCGAATGCTTTTCTGCTTTGCTTCACTCTGTTCTTGAGAAAAAGTTGGAAAGAAATACTCTGGAAAATCACTTTGCTCTGAAAGTATCTGGTCCCCAAAATCTTGTGTCTTTCTCTTAAAAAAGAAGTCTTTATATAGACTTGTCTTCTGTGCATAAAAGCATCAATATTGGGTCTCTACGCAGGCTATTAGGATAACTGTCACCTACATACAGAAATTGGCCTCTACCATGTTGACACATGTCCCATAATCCAATAAAATAAGGAGAACACGTACACACGTTCTTCGAGAAGTGTGGCATGAAGGCCACGTCAGAAAACCACGTTGCCACATAATTAGGACAAACTGTGCATAAAAGATGTTGTTTAAACATGTCCGAGCGTAAAATAGCTCAAAGCAAGCTTCCTGCGTAAAGTGGCTAAAAATAGCCTTGAGCATAAAGGCTCAAATAAACTCTACGCGCAAAAAAGAGTAGCTGAGATAGCCTTGAGCGTAAAAAGCTCAAATAACTCTTTATGCGTAAAGAAGAAGGTATTCCTCAAGCGTAAAGCAGCTCATTGGCACTGTAATGCCCCAGAACCAGAATACTGGAGAGCGGGAGCGTACATAGCCAGCTACGTATATTGAAGTACAACCCACCTCGCTATACGGTCACGGCTGTCTAGATACATGAGGGTTTAACTACAAGCCAACAGTCTCCTATGGTCATGAACAAGCCTATTGTCTCAATCTCAAACAAGCAATAATAGTTACAAGATGTCAGAGCACCAAATATATAATAGCAAGACGTCCCATACATTACATATTGGATGATCATGAAGCTAGTCGTACAAAATATCAAGACTAGCAAGAGTTAAGTCATACATGATCAACCATAGGATCTGTCAATCATGTTACAGCCCGTAAGCAGACAATAAGTAAAGGTGCAATCGAGCTAACACGTGCTCGTCGGCTAAATGCCTCAAAAGAATAATTTTACAATAAAGTGGGAGAACAAAAAGAAACCCACTCGTTGCCAGGGTTACGCCTGGTGGTCACCATCTGGCTGGAGGTTAGGTAGATCCTCTGGGACTGCTCCGATATCTGGCCATAAAAAACCAGCTGGGTCAGACCCCAGAAAGAGCAAGTGCCACAAAGGAGGCTTCACTTAGGAACTAAAACCAGCATATCACAATAAAATATTAAAGATAATAAATAAGAATTTATAATAATAGAGATAACAACAGTAAACTGAGTACGAGAAAACCATTCAAGTAGCCAGGTCACAACCCTTAAACCAAACAAGGATCGGGGTTGCAGCCCTTCACCTGAATAGAAACCCGTCTAAAATACTATTGGTACAGTGAAGACAATAAACGAAGAGAGGACACAGAACTGCTCCGGGAGCCAGGTTACAACCCTTAAAACAAACAAGGACCGGGGTTGTAACCCTTCGCCTGAACAGAACTGGACCACTGATCTTTATTGTTAAGGCCAGTATAAATAATTAATCATGCTGTTGAAGTAAGGTAAAACATGACGAGCTTGGTCGGGGGTGCAATAAGACAATAAACGAAGAGAGGACACAGAACTGCTCCGGGAGCCAGGTTACAACCCTTAAACCAAACAAGGACCGGAGTTGTAACCCTTCGCCTGAACAGAACTGGACCCCTGATCGTTATTGTTAAGACAAGCACAATTAATCATGTCATATCACAATCTTATACAGGATCGGAACAAGACTAAGCTGGGATAAACTCTAACCAATCAATCACGGCCAATCAAGAGTACGGCTTGATACTTTTAACTAACTAGGGTTATCACAGGCCTAGTTACTAGCAAGATGCAATGAGATTATCCCAACAGCCACAAGCCCTGCAGACCATCCGGTTATCCGGGTCGAATGTCCGTTTGAAGAATGCAACACGTGACTGTGTGCTGAAAATGTGCCCTACTCATCGGTAGGCTACAAGTCCACTTAATGCGTCCAGATAATGGGATTGCCTGTAGCTGGAAATCTCTTCATGACTACTGAATTATTCTAGTTTATTAGCCTTAGTCAATTACTGTAGGTATCCCTGACCGTGGTACTCAGGGATTTCCTATCCTAGACATGATGCAAGACAGTACTGGTTTATTTTGTACAAACACAATCATCCACGGTGTCCAGGCCATTTAATTCTGTCACGACATACTAGCCGTCGCAACCGCATTCGAGATATATCATGTCGAATTTACTGTCAAGAGTGCGCCACGACGGGTCACTATCATGTTATGACATTAGTTAAAATTAACATTTAATCTGGTATAAGCGTGTATGCAATAACTAAATATAAACAGGGTGCAAGAGTTATGGAGGAATCATGCAGCTCAGGGAGACGGGGCATAACTTCCACATACGAACTTAAAACGAGGTGCTCCAGAGATATTCGGAAAGGCAAGACAAAGATCTAAAACTTTAATGTTTTAAGTTTTTCGAAATTATGGCTAGAAATTAGCTTAATTTGGCAAAAACAGTCATTCTGTGCACTTTTTATGCCAAAAAATCAATTCTGCGTAAAATATGTAAAATGGGAGGGTTCCAGCGTAAAATTTTACATTCTGGGTACCATTCAGCATAAAATAAGCAATTTCAGGGTTTTCAGCGTAAAATTTCACATTTTAGATAAAATCCAGCGTAAAATACGCAATTCCAGGGTTCCCAGCGTAAAATTTCACATTCTGGATACAATCCAGCGTAAAATACGCAATTTCAGGGTTCCCAGCGTAAAATTTTATTTTACGCAAGCCTTCCTGCGTAAAATTCGATTTTACGCTAGCTTTCCCGCGTAAAATCTTATTTTACGCCAGCCCACATTCTTCAGCCGACATGAAAATTCAGAAAAACTTGTTTTGGCCATAAAAACTTCATTTTAACTCGAAATGAGGTGAATCAAAAACCAAATTCACACAAAATTTCGTGCTCTTGCTCATGGAACTATTAGTTTTCGAAAATAACAAGTTTTAGTAGATCAAAACCAAGAAAACTCCATGAACTAAAAGTTATAAAGTAGATCTAGAAGAATCTATCCATCAAAATTAGAAACTCCAAGTTCTAAAGAGGCTTATAATCATGTAAAGAAGAGAATGGAACAATAAAAATTAAGATCCCACAAGAAGCAAGTTGCACTTGCCTACGGTGGGGTTCGGTGAGGAAGAAGAAGAAGAAGAGCAGTAATGAAAAAGATTGAATGAAGAGAGAGAAAGGTGGTTGGGGTTAATAAATGGAGATGGTGGTGGTAGGTAAGGGTTCTCCCCCTTGGTTCATGATGAACCAATAAGCAACCCAAGCCGAACCAAGCCAACCCAAACAAGCCGAACCAAGCCAGGAGTTCAAGCAATACGGGTCAGATTACGTACACGTATTCCAAAATACGTAATACGAACAATAGGCATTACAACTCTCCCCATCTTAAAAGAATTCCGTCCTCGGAATTTAATCAAGAGACTAGAGATGCAAGGACAAGCTATACTAATCACAGGCAAGTTATACTAGTCAAGCAATCAAGCAATTATTCATGCAAGCAAGAAATCGAAGGCATAAGGCATAAGAAAGATATTATACCTCACGAGTCAAACAAGTCGGGATATCGCGATCGGATATCATCCTCACGCTCCCATGTTGACTCACCCAAAGAGTGATGACCCCAAGCAACTCAGACTAACTTGATAGTCTTGTTCTTGAGTATCTTCTCTCTTCGGTCCAATATAGACACGGGCCTCTCCTCATACGAAAGGTTGGTACCAACAACCAATTCCGAATGATCCAGGATATGGCTCGGGTCCGGGATATACCGTCGCAGTTGAGATATATAGAACACGTCATGCACCTCACGTAGCGACGGTGGAAGAGCGAGATGATAGGACACATCTCCTACTCGCTCCAGGATATCGAACGGCACTATATACCTAGGACTAAGCTTTTCCCGTACGCCGAAACGAATGGCGCCATGGTTAGGCGAGATCCTCAGGAATACATAGTCGCCGACAGAAAATTCAAGGGGACGCCGATGAGAATCGGCCCAATGGCGCTGACGATCTTGTGCAATGCGAAGATGATCTCTAACTCTCCTGACCACCTCAACTGTCTGAGTGATCAACTCGGGACCAAGCATCTGCCTTTCTCCAACATCGTCCCATGCTAGTGGGGATCTGCACTTCCTACCATACAGTACCTCGAACGGGGCCATCTGGATGCTAGCTTGGAAACTGTTGTTGTACGAGAACTCCACCAGGTGCAGGTGATCTTCCCACGAACTGCCAAAGTCGAGTGTACATGATCTTAACATATCTTCGAGAGTCTGGATCGTGCGTTCTGACTGACCATCTGTCTGTGGGTGATAAGCTGAGCTGAACTGGAGGTGAGTTCCCAAACTCTCTTGTAGACTACACCAAAAGTGTGACGTAAATCTGGAATCTCTGTCCGAGGTAATACTGACTGGTACTCCGTGTAATCTGACAATCTGTCGGAGATACATCTTCGCTAGTTGATCCATCGACTGACCAACTCTGAACTGGAGAAAGTGAGCCACCTTCGTGAGCCTGTCAACTATCACCCAGATAGCATCTCTACCAGCTGGGGATCTAGGCAATCCAGTCACAAAATTCATGGTTATATGCTCCCACTTCTATTCTGGAATTGGCAAGGGCTGAAGTAGTCCAGCTGGCCTCTGATGTTCAGCTTTAACCTGTTGGCAAACCAAACACCGAGAGACAAAACGAGCTATCTCCCTCTTCATGCCATTCCACCAAAAGTGCTGACGGATATCTTGGTACATCTTCGTGCCACCGGGATGAATCGAATACTGAGAACTATGAGCTTCGGTCATGACTTCCTGTCTGATATCTCTACTGGGTACACAAAGACGCTTACCATGTCGAAGTGTACCGTCCTCATGAATGCATAATTCTGGTCTTTGCCCTGCTACACATTCTGTCCTAAGCCGCTGAAGCTTAGAATCGAAGGACTGAGCTATCGTGATTCTCTCAACTATACTGGACTGAACTTGCATGCTGGCCATCAATGCCACGCTGGTAAGAAGGATAACTTCTATACCCATCTTCTGAAGATCTGCTAACAATTCTGGTTGCGCTGTCAGAAAGTAAACTCCGGCCCTCCTGCTCAATGCATCTGCAACAACGTTGGCCTTCCCAGGATGGTACTATAATCCACAAGCAGCTCTAGCCATCTCCTCTGACGCATGTTAAGATCCTTCTGAGTGAACACATACTTCAGGCTCTTGTGATCGGTGAAAATCTCCACCCTATCTCCATACAAGTAGTGTCTCCAAAGCTTTAGCGCAAACACCACGGCTGCCAGCTCCAAGTCGTGGGTTGGGTAATTCCTCTCATGATCACGAAGTGGTTGTCATAACGCATAAGCTATTACCTTCCCATGTTGTATCAAAACACATCCTAAACCTCGGCCTGAAGCATCACAATACACTGAGAAACCTCGGTCCCATCTGGAAGTGTGAGAATGGGTGCCGTCATCAAGCCTCGCTTCAACTTCTCAAAAGAATCCTGACATTCTTATGTCCAAGCAAACTGCACATCCTTGCGGGTTAACTGCGTCAGTGGTGCTGAAATCCGAGCGAAGTCCGAAACAAATTGCCGGTAGTAGCTGGCCAATCCAAGAAAACTGCGAACTTCTGCAACTGTGCTGGGCACTAGCCACGTTTTGATAGCCACGATCTTCTGGGGATCCACTTCTACTCCTCCTCTGGTGATGATATGACCTAAGTACGAAATGCGATCGAGCCAGAACTCGCATTTACTGAACTTGGCATACAACTGGTGCTCTCGGAGAATCTGGAGGACAACTCTGAGATGCTGCTCATGCTCCGCTTCACTCTTGCTATAGACCAGGATGTCGTCTATGAACACAATCATGAACTGATCCAAATAAGGCATCTTCATGCGATTCATGAGGTCCATGAATACAGTCGGCGCATTGGTTGCTCCAAATGGCATAACAAGGAACTCCCAATGTCCATATCTGGACCTGAATGCCGTCTTCGGAATGTCCTATTCTCTGACTCTGATCTGGTGGTACCCTGACCGCAAATCTATCTTCGAGAATACTGCTGCTCCTCTGAGTTGATCAAACAAGTCATCTATCCTTGGGAGAGGGTATCTGTTCTTGATTGTTACTGAGTTTAAGGTACGATAGTCAACACATAATCTGGACGTACCATCCTTCTTTTTTACAAGAAGTATCGGGGATCCCCAAGGCGATCCACTAGCACGAATGAATCCCTTGGTCCTGAGTTCTTCAATCATTTTGTACAATATCTCCAATTCTGACGGTGCCATCCTGTAGACTCTCTCTGACACAGGTACAGTCCCGGGGATCAAATCTATGGTGAACTCAATCTTTCGCTCTGGCGGCATTCCTGGAAGCTCTTCTGGGAAAACATCTGGAAACTCCTCGACGATCCGGGGTAACTGCACTGCTGCTACTGCCATCCGCAATACGGAAGGAGAAGGTTCAACTTCGCCTCGGGAGAAGAAAAATTTTGGCTCGCCTGGGATGCTAAAAGCAACCCTGCCAATATGGCAATCTATCCTCGCATACTGGTCCCTCAACCAATCCATCCCTAAGACCACATCATAATCGGCCATCGGGAATTCTATTAACCTAGCGGGAAACTCTCTACCGCTAACTACGACCCGACACGAGGAAAATATTCTATCTACTCCCACAAGACCGTTACCAGTAAGTATATTGAGCCTTACTGATAATGACTCGGGTTCCAGTCCTATCCGTGTCGCGAATCGTGCAGACATAAATGAATGCGAGGCACCAAAATCAAATAATACTGAAGCTGGAAATGTGTTGACGAGAATAGTACCTGCCACTACCTCACCGGATACTATTCCATCCTCTCCCATGGTCAAGGCCAGCACTTGACCATGTCCTCTGGGTGCGGGTCCCCTCTACTGAAAATTCCTCTGCCTGCTCTGGATCAGGGCTTGGGCTTGGACATACTGCTGCGGTCTCTGCTGCTGGAATACCTGGGCCTGCGTCGGCAATGGCCTCGGGAATGGGTACTGCAGCTGCTGCTGCTGCTGGACCGGTGCTGATCCCCTAACTGAAGGACTAAAGAAGGCCGATGAACTCCCCCTGTTCGGACAGTTTCCAACCCTGTGGTCTGGGGCACCACAAACCAAGCACAAATCCTGTGCTCTGCGACACTCTGATACCACGTGCCCCGGCTTTCCGCAGTGTGAACATCCCACTGCGGAAGACTGCTTCTGCTTCTGCTGCTGAGGGTACGTCGGGGTGGAATGTTGAACCGACGTCACTGAGGCCGCCCGCCTCGGAGCTCCAATGGTCAAAGTCCTGGCTGCCGGGGCTGGGGCTAACGACTGATTTATCTGGCTGTGGGATCGCTTCCGACCTCCGGTCCTATCCACGATCCTCTGGAAGGTATACTCATGCCTCCTAGCTGCCCTCAGTACTGCATCAAAAGTCTGATGCTCAAACTGCTCCACTGCTAACAAGATCTCGAGGTGAAGCCCCTGCTGGAATCGCTGGGCCCTATCGAACTCGGTCGCCACCAAGGTGGGAGCAAACCGACTAAGCCTAAAGAACTCGGCCGCATATCCATCGACCGTCCTGCCCATCTGCTTCAGATTGGTGAACCTTGTCTGTAGGTCGTACCGAGCTACAGCATCAAAATACTTGGTCTGGAATCTCTTCCTGAATACTGCCCATGAAATAGGGACCACTAATCCATCGGCCTGCACTGCCCACCAACTGCTGGCGAGATCTAGTAACTACAGGCGCACTACGGCCACCTTCTCCGCTTCTGGGGTCCTGGCTGCTTCTAGAATTACCTCCGTGTCCTGAAGCCAAGCATCTGCAGTGATCGCATCTTCACTGTCGTCGAAGAATGGAGGGTTCAGGCGCTTGAAGCTGTTGGCCGCGCTGCTACCCTGATGACCTGCTCTGGTCAAAGCGTCTGCCACCGCCTGGTGCAAGGCATCTCCCCGACGATCCTGGGAAGCTAATAATGACCTGATGTGTCACGCCCCGCTTCCCGGATGGAAGGGTGACGTCATAACACATCCCCAGGCAACGCGCCGAAATTTGCGATTGTCGCCCGTAATCATCAGCAGAATGGAAAATACAAGGAATCTCATGGTATTTAAAATATAGTGTAGCAATATTACAGGGAACTTTTCCAACAATTCTATTACAGATTATTACAAAAATAGATTTGCAAAATGACAACGATACTGCTGGTCATAATTGTGGGTAGTCCAGACAGTTACTCCTCGTTGTAGTGCGGCGATACTTCGGCGGAGGCGTCTTCTTCTTCTTCACCTAGTGAACAAATACTAGGTCGTTTAGAAAACGACGAGCAAGTCCTCGGCCAAGAACGGTAAAAGTTAAACAAAATAATGAATATGTAGTTTTAAAAGAAGAGACATGGTATACTAAATTGCACTACTATATATATATATATGCTTTAGTAAAACAGGAATGAAGATCAATGTCCTACTCCATGAATAATAAGATTTCCGAGCTTCCCTTGAGCTTTTAATAGGAATTGGTTCCCTTGAGGAATTAAGGACACTGCCTACTTATAATATGCCGCGTTGTTTTCTGGAGTAAGATTTGAAAAAAATGCAGTTTTGAGAACAATACTCCGAATAATCCTCTAAATATTTCTCGTGAACAATTCCGTTAACCTGGGATCAGGTTGTGATTTCCGAGCCTCCCTTGGGCTAAAAAGACATCTATTGATGTTACTGTCAGATAGATGTAGTATTGATTCACGAGCCTCCCTTGGGCTAGTACACCCTAGTCGCAACTAGATGTACTGATTCACGAGATTCACGAAATACTGATCAGCTTTTTGTTATTTATGTTACGGGATATCTAGGGATATTCAGTTGTTCTCCCCTCCCAAATGCTTTCTTAGATAAGAAATTTTCTAAAAATTTCCGAAGGTCGGAAATTTGTCTATCTCCTAAATTTCTTAAAAATTTCGGCAGAGTCTCCTTTGTATTTAGGAGCCCCGAAAATTTATAAGAAACATATATATTATGAAAGTAAAATATGGGCTCGCCGACCCCTTCGGTGGAGCAACTCTCAACACCGGAACCACGCAAGTAAATAATTGGGCTCGCCGACCCCTTCGGTGGAGCAACTCTCAACACCGGAACCACGCAAGGAATAAAAGAACAAAAAGGAACTGGAGATTTATACCTGAGCAAGCAATGATTACCTTTCTTTTGGCAATTAGTCGGGTCGCGGCTTGCTAATAGCTTTGCAGTTTGTCAAAATAGAGCAAATATTTATTTCAATTATACTAGTTAATATGCAGGACTTTATAATACATAACTATATATGTACAGGTATATGTATATATATATAGATATATATATATATGTATGTATATATATATATATATAAAAAAAAAAAAAAAAAAAATATATATATATATATATATTTATAGATATATATATATGTATGTATATATATATATATATATATATATATATATATATATATGTAGGTTTATATATATATATATTTATAGATATATATATATGTATGTATATATATATATATATATATATATATATATATATATATATATATATATATATATATATATATATATATATATATAAAAAAAATATATATATATATATATATATATATATATATATATATATATATATATGTAAACAGTATAAAGAAAATCAATCAAGCAGAACTCTTCGATATCAACATTTTAACTTTTGTGCATGAAATAGGAAAATATAGGAAAGAGACTCAATTCTAAATACGAACACACAAAATTGAGTACTAAATAGAGGAATACAGGATTCTTGTACTTTTTACCTTCCCGGCATGCGGTCCAGCTGTTCAGTTCTTGTGTATGACAAACTTACCATTGGAGAGTCCCATATGTTCATATGTGTTTGTTTGTTCATGAAGAGTTCAATAGTTCATGTCCACAATTGCAAGTTCAAATTCGGTGTCCGAAATTGATTCCTCTACTTGTGTCCAACGTTTATCCACTTATTCGTGATACGTCACAATTAAATCTTTAATTCCTTTGTCTATGTCTATCAAAATTAAACATTTGCTAGAAATCAAGGTTACAACATTTTAAAATATCTCAAATTGGGTTAAATATCATCAAAAATTCAGGATAAAAAGTAATACCATAATTAAAGAGAATTCCCTAACTTATATTCTGAATTTTGAAATTATGAATTTCAGATTTATATTTAGCCTCTACAAGTTCCAATTCCTAATAATCCCAAACTTATCAAAAAAAGAAAATTTGTATATCCTTAACTTAAATTTTCATAATTAATTAAGAATTCCTAAATTATTCAGAATTAACTAGGAAAAAGAAAAGAAAATTTTATTGGAGAAGGAGGATGAGAAGAGGACTTGCCTTGGATTGGGAATGACCCAAACTTCTCCACAAACCCTAAATTGAAACCAATAGCAAAACAACAATCCTTGTTAGTACTCTAACCTAGTTAGATTAGGAATAGAAAGAGAGGTTGGGGAAGAAGAAGAAATTACCTAGGTTTTTCTTGTTGCTTGAAATTTGGGAAGTGGAAGAGGATGAAGAAGAAGATGGGGTGGAGGTGGTCGGACGGCGGCGGCGGGCGACCGGACGGCGGGTGGCTGGCGGGCGGATGGCGTCAGCAGCGGCTGGCGGTGGCGGCGGTGGCAGCGGCAGGTGGCAGCGGCAGTGGCAGAAGGGGGGTCGGGTGTGTGTGTGGTTTTTGTTTGTTTTTTTTTTCTTTTGCTTTCTCTTCCTTAGTGTAGTGTGTGTGGGTTTATATAGAGGGGAAAGGGGATATGCTGGTGGGGTGAGGTGTGTTTGTGTGTGTGTGTGTGGGGAAATTTTAAATGGGAAGAGAGGGAGGGTGAGGTGTCCCTCCCCCAATAAATACATGGGGACACCTCTCCTTCTCCATTCTTCTTCATTTTTTTTAAAGCAAATAATAATAAATAAATAATAATAATAAATATCATAATAATGATAATAAGAATAATAATAATAATAAGAGTATGACAAGTCTACTCTCCTTAGAAAAATTCCGTCCTCGGAATTTGAAATAACTAGTACAACGATTGATTGCTAATCTGGTTTATGGAATAGATACGGATATTGCCTCCGCATATCTTCTTCCTTCTTCCAAGTTGAATCTCCAGGCGAATCCTTGCTCCATGCGACTCGTACTAATGGAATGATCCGATTGCGGAGTACCTTCTCTCTTCGATCCAAGATCCCAACAGGTTTCTGTTCGATCCGTAGTGTAGGTCCAACGGTGATTTCTGAATGGTCGAGTATATGGCTCGGATCCGACACATATCTTCGTAATTGGGAAACATAGAATACATTATGGACTCCCTCTAGTGTTGGGGGTAAAGCAAGCCGATATGATACATTCCCTACTTTCTCCAGTATGTCGAAGGGTCCAATGTATCTTGGACTCAGTTTTCCTCTGGTCCCAAATTTGATGGTTCCCTTGGTTGGTGAAATCTTCAGAAAAATATGATCTCCAGGTTGAAATTCCAGTATTCTTCGATGCTTATCAGCCCACATCTTCTGTCTATCCTGGGCTGCTTGCAAGTGACTTCTTATTATCTTGACCATGTCCACAGTTTGTGTTACTAGTTCTGGCCCTAACAATTGTCTTTCTCCTACGTCGGTCCAACATACCGACGATCTGTATTTTCTACCATATAGTGCTTCAAAAGGGGCCATTTTGATACTATCGTGATAACTGTTGTTATATAAAAATTCCACCAGATGTAGATGATCATCCCATGCTCCTCCAAAATCTAAAGTACAAGCTCTCAGCATGTCTTCTAGTGTCTGAATGGTTCTTTCAGACTGGCCGTCCGTTTGGGGGTGGTAGGCGGAGCTAAATTTCAATTGAGTGCCAAGGTTTTCCTGCAAGCTTTTCCAGAAGTGTGAAGTGAATCGGGTATCTCTATCCGATACTATACTTGCTGGTACTCCATGCTGACTGACAATCTGTTTCATGTACATTTCTGCCAGTATCTCTGTTGACTGTCCAACTCGAAAAGGAAGAAAACGAGCGGACTTCGTAAGTCTATCTACAATGACCCAAATAGCATTATTACCCCTTTGGGTCCTAGGCAGTCCTGTCACAAAATCCATCGTGAGATGCTCCCACTTCCATTCTGTTTTACTTAACAAAAAGCCTTTACAACTTCAAGAAAAGAAAACGAGAAAAAGTACAAAAGTACAAATTTGATTCTGGGAATGTATTGCTATGGAAGTCTGATTCACAAATGATCACTTTGTTCCTTGGACCACACAACAATGTTGAAGAAACTTGCTGTCTTGAGGAAGAAGGAAGAACAACTGAAGAACGGAGATCTTAGAAAGGTATCGACAAAGTTGGCACTGATGGCACAAGTCGAATGCTTTCCTGCTCTACTTCACTTTGTTCTTGAGAAGAAGAAGTAAAAGAGAACACTCGGGAATTATAACAATTCTTTTGATTCTCTCCGTCCGATTCTCCCTTTGCTGTCAAAATTATTGCCTATTTATAGGTTTAAGTCTTCCGAGAAATAAGCAGCAAAATAAGGCTATTACGCATATTACGCATGCAACTGCCATACACGATCTCATTTAGAGCTTTACGCAAGTGCCATGTGTCCCACATACTGCTAACTGCTCGGCTCAACACAATACAAGTATTTTGGAAGCTTTACGCAGACAATGCCACGTAGCCCACATATATACAACTGCTCAGCACGATCATATTCAGAGTCTTACGCAGACGCCATGTGTCCCACGTACTGTAAAAACATAATCTCGTACGCGTGTATCCTGCCACGTACCCTATAATTATGGTAATTTACGTACAGAAGAAAAAATGATTAAACTCAATTAATGCTCCCCTGCGTATAGTGGCTAATCAGCCTTGGGTATTAAAATAACCCAAATAAACTAATACGCGTATACTTAAGAGTGGCTAATATAGCCTTAAGCATTTAATTAGCTTAAATAGACTCTTGCGTATAGGGAAAATAATTGAGCGTAATACTTCTCCTCTGTTAGTACACTAACCAATGAATATTGAGTTACGTGAGATGTCTTTTCGTAAACAGTGAAAACCATCATTATAGCCGTCTGCGTATCTCAATAAATCTCAGCTGCGTAAAGCTTTTATGTATAAAATAGCATTTCCTCGATTCCAATATGTCTCTCCGACTTCTGTGCCATTAAATGTCAGAGGAAAGAATAATGTTTGTCAGATCCCATATCTCTGCATTAAATATAGAGATAACAGCTTGTTCCATTGCGTAAAGCAAACAAGACAGCTGTCAACTGCGTAATGCCCAACAATTGAAGTCTGCGTAGAGACTAATTTGTCTTGTAGTGCTGCGTAAAACCCAGTCTTCATTTGTCTTGCGTAAAGTGTCTTCTGCGTAAAGCTAACTGTTTTATTCTTATTGCTTCTACAAAACCCCCTTCAAAGTTTTCAAATATACTTTAAAATATTTGATATACTTTAAAATATTTGAAATACTTTGAATAGAAGCATAAAGAACGGGATATCCAACCGTCATTAGCCAGATTTTTCGAAATACATTTCTATAAATAAGCCTCTATTTCATCAAAGAAGAACTTTACTTTTATCTCTTCTCAAATTTTCAAAAACCCTTTCATCTTCTCCTTCTCAAAAATTCTCCCTAATGGCTCCAAAAAGCAAGACTGTCGCCGGTAAAGGAAAGAAGAAGGCAACTGCAGCACCGCCGACTGATCACGTCGAGACGACCACTCTGCAATCGGAAGAAACTCCAGAGATTCTCCCAATTGTGGCTCATCCTATAAGAGGTAGGAATCTCTTCGACTCTTGATCATCATTGGGGACGAATCTTTGATCAGAGTGTAATCAATGAGGATGACGAGGATAACAATGGACAAATTAAGAACTTAACCATCATAAACCCTGAAACTCTCACCCACGCTGTGCGTGTTAGCGTAGAGATTTGGGAAAATAATGATGCCCACGTGTATACGTGTCAGCATACAAAAAAAATATCAACACAATACGCCCACGTGTATACGTGTCAGCGTAAAGTGTTTATTCATCAAATACGCACACATAAAAATGTGTAAGCGTATAGCCGTTATGCGCAGATATAAAGACTATTTAATGTGAATTAATTCAGTAATTTGCATAAAGCAAAAAATGAAAACTTGAATCTTTATGCACAAACTTGCGTATGACCATCTGTATAGATATCTGCGTAAGAATAATCCGCATAAAGTTGTATGCGTAGATACTGCGTAGAGTCATCTGCGTAAGGCTGTCTGCGTAGACATTGTGTAAAGTCATCTGCGTAGAGTAGTCCATTTAACCATCTGCGTAAGAGATTTTGGCTATTTGACTTAACTTTACCATTTCTTTTTCTTTGCAGTCAATTTACAAATTCATCCATTGGCAGAAATATTTGGTTCTCCTTGTGGAATTATGGGCTCCAATTATCTGGAAGATTTATCTCATGTTAACTTCCCACAGACCAATCCAATTTATCCTGAAGAAAGGAGTAATTTGATCTCATCACAAGGGGAGAGGATGTTGTTATCTTTGATGAATGGGGAAATATTGATGTCTTTAACTTTAAAGCAATATTTAAAGCCCTCATTTTTATTTGGAGATGCAATTGATAATGAATCCCAAACAAACCCAAAGAAGGAGTCGTGGGTATTCAAATTTGAAAATACGGCAATGTACCTCCCCGAAATGAATAGGGATTATCCGATTGCTGCCTTTTTTCATGCTACACATCCTAGAAGGATGGCATGGAATCTGACTCCTTATACAAACGGAAAACCTGGCAAGATAGTATTCAGAAGAGAACAGGCTAACTGTATGGGATACTTCACCAGTACTAGTTATGGAGGTGTGGTCCCGTTCCAAGGGTTAATGCCTGGAGAAAATCCCAGTGAAGACTCTTCCTTGATCCAACCGGTCCAA
Source organism: Iris pallida (assembly GCA_029216955.1). Taxonomy (NCBI): domain Eukaryota; kingdom Viridiplantae; phylum Streptophyta; class Magnoliopsida; order Asparagales; family Iridaceae; genus Iris; species Iris pallida. The sequence continues at coordinate 2,195,803 of JANAVB010003598.1, forward strand.
ATAAAAATGAACATAAACCGGTTTATGAACAAAGGAGTATTATATCCTTCAGGGAATCCTAGACTCCAAGGATGGATGAATCCTCAGAATAAAAATTGGATCATGTTGACAGCCTGGGTGTTGAAGTATTTTAAATCAGAGCTGCAGACCATTGGACTATATAATGCAGTTACTGCTACTAGTCAAGGAATCCATATAAATCATAATTTATTCCTGGCTCTGATGGAACTGTACATCAATTCCACTGGTACCATTTCAACTCCAATTGGTGAGATGGGGTTTGCACTCCATGAAATGGAATATATTTCAAGATTACCAATGGGAGAACTCCCTTATGAAGAGTATACCCCTACCAACCAAGAATTGGCAGAGATTCAGAAGCAGAATCCTCAGTTGGTTGAAGTATATCAAGAATTAATGTGTCACTATCTGACTTGTACTACCATGTATGAAAGTCCTTCAAATTTGGCCTACGTCAATAAATGGACAACATATTTATTCTATCACAAGAATAGACTTCTCAAAGAAGACGGAGAAAGGTTCCAAGAGAACAAGTCTCAAATTGTCAATCTCATGACCACAATGCCTGGGGATGTAATAGTTGCTTTGATGAATCAACACAAGATCCCGGACAGATATCTGTCATCAAAAACTGGTGACTTTCCAGCAGGGATAGAAACCCTCAGTTATCTTCGTCATAGCAGAAAGCACATCTCGAAAGAGGCCCTACTAGCTGGCTACTTATCCTTGTGGCTACGCAAATGGATTGTTCCTGGATCTACTTCTATAGATAGAATCCATCGAGACATATTATGGCCAGCAGTACGTCTAGTTTTCAGGGCTAAATTGAGTCTGCTTCCAGCTATGGTGTGTCGGCTTCAATCTGGTTTAAGGAGTTTCAGTGATGAATTAGTTCTAGGAGCTAAAGCTCGTAGCGAATTTCCCAGAGTGGAGCTACCCTTCCTGTTTTTGATGGGCTGGTTATTACTTCATAATAACCGCTTGATGTCTCCAGGCCCGGAAGATCCATCAGGGTTATTTCTTCTGAAATATAACAAAGCTTCATGGAAGATGACCTCTGTTGCTGACACTCGAGCATCATTAAATTATTCCCATGGTTGGAGTTTTTTCTGCACCCCACCCTCAGTTCCATCAAACCTTCTGGGTATACGTCTTAAAGATGGAGGTCAAGATAGAACATCACTCCCTCGACCGGCATTTAAATGGCTTTTATACATCAGACCATCTCATTTGATGTACAGGAATGGTGAACGCTGTATATTCGAACCTTATCTGCCAAGTAGATTTGCAAGGCAGTTTGGATATGACCAGCTTCATGTTGGAAATGCTTCAACAGTCTTCAATAGTTACGGGAAGTTAGTTGATGGAGCCAGGGTTTGGCGATATTTTAGTACTGGATGTACAGGAGCCCAATTCTATATACCAACTACTTCCATTACTACTGAATTGAAAATACTACGATCATACACAATCTTCTATTCTTCTATCTGTTCTTTTTCCCACGGATATGATTTAAGAAGAAGTCTCCGAATCAGAAAAGAAGGAGATCCAGAAGAAGTTGTTCGAGTACCAGAAGATGCCCCAATAAATGATGCTGTTCCAGATGAATTTCTGGAAGTTATTGTCACAGATAAAGAAGAAGCTCCCGTACTTACTGCTAAAGGTGGGAAGAAACGGGGATTATCTTTGACAATCAGTTCCCCAAAGAAAAAGAGGAGAGCAATAAAAAGACCGCTTCTCCTGGATGAGCCAGAATTTGAAGAGGAAGTTTCTAATGTCAATCTTCCATCAACCATAGATCCTGAGGTAGGATCTTCATCTGCAGTTGCACCACAAGTTCAATATCTGGGATCCACCACTGATACTCATGCACAAATTGCAAGTGAACCAACTATTCCTCCACAAATAACTGTTTCTCAGCCGATAACTGTTACTACCACAGTTTCAGAAATTACTCCAAATATAGAGTCTTCTACAGCTCTTCTTGAAGAAAATGTAGAGTCTTCCACAGCTCCTTTTGAAGAAGGTTCTTTTGTAGCTCCAAGGACCATTACTGAAGTCATTGAGTGGGATACTCCTACTGAGAATGAACCCATTCCTTCTGATGAACCAGCTTTAGATTTGGGTGAGGATGATTGGGAGGATATGGACTCTGATGATGACTTTTTATCAGGTCCAAATCTTTCTTTTATATAAAATAGATTTTATTCATATGATCAGATATTATAACTATTTTATTTATTATTTTCTTTACAGGGACAAGTTCTATACTCAAGAAAATCATTTCTCCTGTCAAGAAAGCCCCTCTTCAGAAGATTACTCCTCCTGTTAAACCACATGTAAAAGAAGTGGATGATTCAGATGAGGAAGATTCTGAAACTGAAAAATCAATTGAAAAATCTTCTGAAGAAGTTCCTGCAGAACCATCTTCTATTGTTCTTAAGAAAGACTCGGCTGTCGTTATGAACCTAACAGAACAATCAGTTACAGATGTTGCAGCTCTGAATGTCATAGACGAAATGGAGGATACTCCAGTTAATATTGAAGAATCAGCAACTGAAGATGTCGTAGTTACAGCTGCTGAAATTGAAGCCACAACAGGAACACTTTCTACTGATATAACATCAGTTCCTGTAGAAATAGTGTCTGAACTAGCTCCTGTCATTGAAGTGAGCCTCCCTCTTGCTTTAATTCCAACATCAGCTCCAGAGATAGCTGTAGAAGTTACAAACATAGCTACTACAAATCTGATGATTGAAACTTCTATCTCAGCAACTACAACTCAGACTGCTCCAATAATACAAGCTTTTACTGCAGAAGCTACTACAGTAGCAACTTCGAGTTTTTCTTTGCCAATGACAACAAGTGTAGCTACTCCAAGCTCGATCAATGATATGAATTTTCTAGCCCAAGTTCATACTGATACCTTCTACACCACCTTGATAACTTTGACAAAAATGATTTTGAGGGGGAGCTATCAGTATAAAGATTTGAAGGCCACAATCACCCCGGTTATTGGAAACGTTGCCATATTCCATAGTACCGAGAAAGCCACAACGTTGCAGGCCATAGTTGAAAGTCTTGAGCAACCTTTACAAGAATATGAAGAAATTTATCATGGCACTATAGAGAGTTTTATTCAAACCGAATATGACACTCTAACTGCTGAACACACAGCTCGAGAATTATCATTTCAAGAAGCTCTCCAGGAGTATAATGCTAAAGTTGCACAAGAAACAGCTTTTCTTTATGGAAGCAAACCTCTGTTAGAACAGCACCGAGTCACTTATGAAAAATCACATGTACGGCTTATGGAACAGGAAGACAAAATTCGTGAGGCTGAAGCTGTATTGGCTCGTTTGAAAGAGGAACGAGAACAAATAATTACTGAACGAAATAAATCTTTGGCCCAAGGTTCTGTCTTGGAAGAACAGATTTGTGGTTCGGAAAGTACCCTCAAAATTCTGAACGATGCAAAAGAAGGGTTAGTTATGAGTTTTACGGAGCTTTCTCGTAAATATTCTGAAGAATCAAAGCGCCAAATTGCTTCTCAAAATGCACCCATCATTCGAGAAAGAAGAATAGCAGAACTGAGAAAGATGATCGAGGACATGATCACTCCTTCTTTGTAAAATTTTGTAAAAGAATTTCTTTCTTTCTAAACTTTTCTTCCATGCTGATGTGATATGTCAATCATATGAATAACACATTTTGGATTTTTTTGTGATTCTATCAAAATAATAGAGGTAGGACAATTATCAGAGGTATTATGGACGTGATAAGCCTTCACAAATAAATTGTATCCATCCAAAGATAGCTAATCTTACTCCTTGTAGGGTATACAATACTGTCAGAGGTAAATATGGACGTAACAGATTGGATTAACCCGTAATAGGTAGATAAGTATCTATGGACGTGATGGATAGCAAATTTAACATCAGCTGGTGAGAGAAAAGAATTTAAAAATAGAAAAAAAAAACTCTTCTAAACAAAATTTCTTTCAAAACTTTTAAGTCAACCTGCCATAAATAGTTTTTAGAGAAAAGGCCTAGCATTTATTTCGGCAGCTTATTTTCTAATAAATGGATGAACTTGTAATCAATGGATGAACCCGATGAATTTGTAATTAATGGATGAACCCGTTGGTTTCGAGAAGACAGATTGTTTCAAATTCCAAAACCATCCATTTAACATTCATCCATAAATAACTCTTTACTATAAATAGTTTAGAGTTTTCTTATAAAGCATCATTCTCTCTTTCTTTCTTTCTTTATTCAAAGAAACAAAAATGTCTTCCAAGGACGTGCCACAGAAAACTGAAGCCTCTGAGAAAGCAATTGAGAAGGCGGTTGAGACAACCCCCATGGAGCCGCCTCCGCACAAAAAGAAAAAGATGGGCGAAGGATCTTCTGCATTAGAGCCGGGCGAAGGATCCTCTGCATCAGAGCCACCTAAGGACATCTTTGACTTCTTGATGGGACCTGGGAAAACGCCTGAGGAGGAGGCTAAGAGGATAGCTGCCTGTAAACTCCTGCTAAGTTCAAGCACAGATGACTTCAACTCCTTTGCTGACTACGTCTGTTGGAAAGAAGGACTTGGCCCTCGTCCTAAGCTTGATAGGGATGACAGTGATCTCCCTTAGTATCATGTAATATCGTCTTTGATGAATAAAAAGGAATTTTATTTATAAACTGTCTGTCCATTCCCCAATAAATCTCTGTACATCTATACATAGTACTTCTTGAGAAATTTGCCATTAATAGGCAACATGAGTAAATCACCATTAGGCTTTGACAATCGATAAGCGCCATTAGAAAACACAGTCTCGATTACATAAGGACCTTCCCATTTAGCTTGGAATTTCCCTTTACTTTTATGAGTCATAACCATAGGTCTTCGGACAGCTAGAACCAACTCGCCAACTTTAAATATTCTTTCTTTGACTTTACGATTAAAAGCCCGAGAAATGCGTGCTTGATATAATTCAATATATTGTTGCGCCTGAAGACGCTTTTCATCCAAACCTTCAAGTTCTTGAAGCCGCAATCGATCATTATTCTCTGAGGTTAGCTCATTGGCAATAGCTATTCTAAGAGATGGGATCTGAATTTCCAAGGGAAGAACAGCTTCACATCCATAAACCAACGAGAATGGCGTAAAACCAGTTGGATTTCGGACCGTTGTACGATATGCCCACAAACATTCTCCAAGTTTCTCATTCCAATCACGTTTATTGGAAGAAACAAACTTTTTGAGAAGTTTGATAATCGTTTTATTAAAAGCCTCAGCTAAACCATTAGCAGCTGGGTTATAAGCTGTAGAAGCCAGATTCTGAATTCGATTCTTTTCACAGAATTTATAAAATGAATGGCTAGCAAATTGTGGTCCATTGTCATGGATTATCCTTCTGGGAATCCCAAAACGATAAATCACATGATGTTTAATAAAACTAATAACATTGGAAGTCTTCACCTCAATCAAAGGAATTGCTTCCGCCCATTTAGAAAAGTAATCGGTTATAGCAAGAATGAACCGATGTCCTTTAACAGAAGGGGGGTTGATAGGGCCAATTATATCCATGCCCCAAGCTTCAAATGGCCATGAGGCTGCCGTGGGATGAAGAAATTCAGAAGGTTGATGTATAAAGTCTGCATGAATTTGACAGGCTTTACACCTCTTTGCATAATCTATAGCATCTGCTATCATTGTAGGCCAGTAATACCCCATTCTACGAATGCGGTCCTGTAATTTTGGACCAGGTTGATGTGCACCACATACTCCATCATGAGCTTCACGGAGTGTTTGTTTAGCTTCATTTTCAGAAAGACATCGTAACAAAAGCCCGTCATAAGAACGACGATATAGCATATTCATAGAAGTATCATAATAGAATCGGAATGATCGTCGCTTGACTGATGCCGCTTCTTTAGGATCTTCAGGTAGAATTCCATAGACAGCATAGTCTATGAATGGACTTCTCCAATCTCTTTGTTGAGGAGTTAATTCTGAAGCATAACTATGTTCGATATGTAAGTTATTTTTAATACAGAATAAATCCCGATCTAACAAAATTATTGAATTTTGTCTTCTGATTGGAACCGCTAGATCTGCTGCTAAACTAGCAAGGGCATCAGCTTCTAAATTTTGAGAGCGTGGCACGAATTCTATGAAGAATCCTTTGAACAATAGAGCTAGTTCAATCGCTGCCTGATGGTAAGGAATTAAGTCAGGATTCCTGACTTCATAAGTTCCTCTGACCTGATTGATGATTAGCTGAGAATCTCCATAAGCTTCTAAGAACTCAATGTCTAGTTCTTTTGCTATTTGAAGACCAATTAACAAAGCATTGTACTCAGCTACATTATTTGAACAAGGCTCATTGAGTGAATAGGCACGATATATAACTAGTTTATCAGGAGAAACCAAGACTACTCCCACTCCAGAGACAATATTGCCCTTGGGTCCGACTCGTGAGGCTCCATCAAAATACAGTTGCCAAATATCATCTCCCATAGCCATATTGCAATCTGCAACCTCATCAGGAATGTCTTCATATAACTTGGAAGTTTCAGGGATAGGGTGAGCAGCCAAGAAATCTGCTAATGCTTGACCCTTTACTGACTTCTGTGATACATAAACCATATCATATGGTGTAAGCAACATCGCCCAAGTAGTTAATCGAGAATTAAGAATACTTGGTTTCTTCATTAACACTCGAATAGGATTTATCCTAGAAATAACATGAATAGTTTGTCCTGTTACATAATGTCGTGTCTTTTGAATGGAAAAGACCAATGCCAGACATTCCTTTTCTACTGGAGTATACCTATGTTCAGCTCCGATCATCATTCGACTAAGATAATAAATTGCCTGTTCATGACCCATATCACTTTTTTGTGCAAGAAGAGCACCAAGAGAGTGATCCATTGCCCGAACATAAAGCAAGAATGGCTTTCCCATTATTGGAGGGACCAGAACAGGTGGATTTGTGAGATACTGCTTAATGTCATTGAATGCTTTTTGACAAGCTTCATCCCAAACAAATGATACACCTTTCTTCATTAAACGGGAAAAAGGCTGACATCTTCCAGAAAGATTTGAAATAAATCTTCTGATGTAAGCAATACAACCCTGAAAGCCACGGAGTTCTTTCAGATTTCGTGGAGGACGCATTTCATGAATTGCCTTGATTTTATCTGGATCCACATGGATGCCTTCAGAGGTGATCACAAACCCCAGAAACTTGCCACTAGAAACCCCTAAGAAAGATTTAGTAGGGTTCATTTTCAACTGATGTTGACGCATCAAGTCAAACACTGTCTTCAAGTCTTGAATATGATCATCTTTTGATCGACTTTTAACAGCAATGTCGTCTACATAACATTCTACTGTCTTCCGTAGATGTTTCTGAAAAATGTTGCTCATAGCTCGTTGATATGTAGCTCCGGCATTCTTCAAACCAAAGGGCATAACTGTATAACAATATACCCCTAAAGGAGTACGAAAAGCAGTATGTCTTTCATCTTCAGGATGCATCTTGATTTGATTATATCCTGAAAATCCATCCATGAAAGACATGCGTTCAAAACCACAAGTATTATCCACCATAACATCTGTGATCGGAAGAGGAAATTCATCTTTTGGACAGGCTGTATTAAGATCTCGAAAATCTATACAAACTCTGACTTTACCGTTCTTTTTCATGACTGGTACTATGTTAGCTACCCAATCAGGATGTTGTTCTTCACGAACAAAGCCGCAAGTAATCAGCTTTTTTACTTCTGCTTCAATCGCATCCATCATGTCTGGTCGAAAACGCCTTTGCTGTTGCTTTACCGGCTTAGCATTAGGAAATATATTGAGTTTGTGAGTAGCTATTTTGGGATCCAGACCCGGCATATCCTCATAGCTCCAGGCAAATATATCAATATATTCTTTTATCAATGTTATTAATGACTCTCTTTCATCTTTAGAAAGATTCTTGCTAATGAATATTGGCTTAGAAATATTTTCATCACCTACATCTATTTGAATAACTTCGTCATCCGTAGGAGGTTGTCGTTGTTCAAACCGCAATTCCCATTGATTATCCATCTGCTGAACCCAAGGATCATTTTCAAATGACTCAGACTCATCATCAGTTTGAACCATATTAACAGAGAAGATTTGTTCAGCTTCATCATACTGATTCTCTTCTGAATCAGAGGATTGTGACGTACTGGAGGAATATTCCTCTTCATCTTCATTATTCACTTTATGTGCATCATATCCTAAACCGCATCGGGTTTTCTGATAAAATGGATCTCCACGTAATGGCATCCGTCTACCTTTTCCCATATTGAGGCCCGGCATAGTTTTCAAATCATATCCCATTTTCTGAATAATCTTTTGAGATTGTTGGCTATATCTGTTAATTCTGATATTTCCTTTATCTTTCTCATCAAGATCATTATTTTGTGTTATGGGAATATTTCTTGCTAAACCGAATACAATCTGTCGTTTGTAAGTTTTGGTAGAAGGAATCAAGAAATATGATTCTTCCTGCTGTTTATAGGCTACACAAGCTTGAGATGATGATGTAACAGGTAAGAGATAGGGTTCACATTTCAGGTATTTCTGAGCATATGGTCCTACATCAATGTGTGGAGGAAAAGAGTTTTCCTTATGATCAACATATAAAGGTTCCTCTGAAAAAGAAGTTAAAAAAGCTTTGACATCCATATACTCCAAAAGAAAATCTTCATTAGATTGAATAAATACATGCCCAGTATTTACATCATTTACGGACTTCTTTACATTAGACGCTGGTGGACTAACATCTTTCTTAGGCGTAGACTTGCCAAGGTTGATAACCAATGGCTCAGGATCAGTAGGACGGGATGTACGTCCTTTAACTTTGATGATCAAGGGCGGGTCATTCATGTCAGTTCGGATTTGACTTGTGACAGGGATCTTCAAAGGCTCTTCAGATGCGATTTGAATTTTACCTTTAACCTTTATTACCAAAGGTTGATCATCAATCGTCTGAGACTGAGTTCATCCCTTGACTTTGATTTTCAAAGGTTGGTCTTCTACTGGTACCGAACTTCCAGCAGATGATTGATCTTCCAATGAAGATTTGTCTTCAGCAATTTCAGAGATCTCCTTCATATATTCCTCTTTATAGAGTCGTGCATCCATGAAGTAAGCTTCAAAGTTCTTGAAAGGTTCAGAATCAGCAAACTCAGTCCTTACGTTCCCCTGTGAGTCTACATACTTGAAGCACTGATGAAGGGTAGAGGGTACTATATTATTCTCATGTATCCAAGGTCTTCCCAACAGGATATTGTAAGACACATCGGAGTTAATAACATAGCATGTCACTATTGTCCGGAGATCTCCGATCTGGATCTTCAAACGAGTCTTCCCTAAAGGTTTGCTCCTGCCAGCATTAAAACCAACAATAGTTGTGTTAGTATAAGTTAAATCACTGGTAGAGATTCTCAATGGTCTCAGCATGCTTTGGAGAATAATGCTGATAGAAGATCCCGTATCTATGAGGATTCTGTCCACCTCAGTCATTCCAATATACCCTGTATAATACAAGGGTCTGTCATGACGATTGTGGCCAAGTAACATGTCATCCTGTGTGAAGGTAATGTTTGGAAGAGTTTCCATCACACTATGACATTGAGGACAAGATGGAGGCGTACTATCAGGAGCTTTAAGTTGGGTCAAACAAGAATCTGCTTGGAGCAAAGCCTCGCTCAAAGCTTCCCTACTATCCTTTGAGAGACGGAGTAATTCAAAGATAGAAAGTCTTGCCGGCGTGTTAGCCAATTGAGCTAGAATGTCAAATTTGTAGGGTTTCATCATCCCCTGACTTTGGTTTGACTTCAGAGGTACATCAAAGCGTACTGCTCGTTGTTTCCCCTTCTCATTTGCTGACGGTTTAGAAGACTTCTGATTAATAGGTATTTGAGAAGAGGTAGGTTGATTTGGAAGTTCAACCGTATCTTCCATTTCCTTAGAAGTTTCTTCATAGTCTTTAAGATATTCTTTTCCGGACCTTGTTCCGGTGAGAACTTCTTCTGCAGACTCAGGAGATACTACTACCATATTGCAGGTTGTAGTTTTCTTTCCCTTTGGTCTTTTCTTATGAGACTTTTTATGCTGACTAGGGATCTCACATCCTAATCCAGTAGTGCTCTTCTGAGATTGCATTTGTAAAGGAAGCCGTATCCCTTTGCCATAATTTAATCCTTCGGCTTTCTGGAAATCATAACCCATCAACTTCATGAGGCGCACTGATTGTTGGCTATAGATATGCATGGGAATAGAACTTTCAGAAGATGCTTCAGTAATATTTGGAGTATCAAAAACAACAATTTGTGACTCCGGCAGTGGTGAAACTTCATCGAGTAGAAGAGCATCAGAAGTGCTTTGAGTCTCAGCAACATGAGTCTTCAACTCAGGAGGTGGTAAAATTCCAAAGGGTGCCTTTTCATATGCAGCAAAGATTTGCTGAGCTCTATATAAAGGCACACTGCACATAGCTGTTTGTTGCTGATGAGTGAGTTTCAATTTGACAGGAGGGGCTAGACTCGGAGGACATATATTAAGACCTCTTAACCTCTCCTCTAAAGGGATACCACCCCATAGATGATCAAGATCATCATAGTCTTCAGATATAACATGAGAGATCATGTTACAAGTAAAAACATTTTTATTTTTCTTGGATTTAGAAGTTTTACTTTCTTTCTCCAAATCAGGTATTAAATCAGGATGTACCCACATGATTTCCCCATTTTTCAAAGTAAGAGGGACTAATCCCTCAACTTGATCTCTGGCTGGTGGAAGATTTACGATCTCCAAAGTAGCTTTAGGGATTGGAATTACTCCATCAGGAATTTGTTGTGGAGGGAAATCTCCAAATTGTATAGAAGTCATGTTTGTTGTGACAGTGTGATCATCATTAGTCAATGAAATGACTTTAGCATTGATCAATTCTTGAATTTTCTTCTTCAAGACATAACATGCTCGAGTGGGATGGTTAATGTATCTATGATAGATACAATACTTGGGATTATCAGTCAAATTGACCTCATCAGGTCTTTTAGGATCTGGGAGCTGGAGTTTGCCGCTCTTCATCAGACATTCAAATATACTTGGAATATCGCTTTCATCGAAAGAATATTCTTCTTTTGGTTTCGATGGCTCAACATTAGCTGGTGCAGGTTTGTTTTTGGAAAGGTTTACCACCAGTGTCTCCTTTCCTTTATCTCCTTTTCCACCACCCTTATTGTTATGATTTGGGCCAGCAAATGGCTTCTTTCCTTTATCTTCGGAGGTAAACATAATTCCATTTTCTCGTGCCAATCTGCCGTTATCTTCGGCTGAAGCAGCAGCCATAATAAAAGAAGGCCAATCAGTGAATTGAGTGGGCCCAATAAAGACAGCAATGGTGGGATGCAGGTTCATCTTACATGTATCAATCAACGCTGCATCTGGCATCCCAGGAGGCAATTTTAGAGTCGCTTGTCGAAATCGATCAATAAATGCCCGAGCTTCTTCTTTATCTCTTTGTTTAATTGCTATCAAGGAGGACATGTTCATGTCCATTCCTACTTCGTAAAAGCGAGACAAAAACATTGCTTTGAATTCTTCAAATGATGATATGCAATTATCAGGTAAACTACGATACCAATCATAAGCAATGCCTGTTAGATAACCAATAAAAGCTCTAGTGAGGAGGGCGTCATTTTTTTCTAAATGAATAGTCATCATTTCAAAATGGTTTATGAATTGATTCGGAGAAGTTTTCCCATCAAACAAAACCATGGATGGTGGTTTATATTTGGAAGGAAAGGGAACGTCATTCCAGTGGGGAGGATATGGCTGTTTAATCCCTAATTTTTGGAGATGAGTTTTATGCTTCATACTCTCCAATTCTGCTTTTAATTCTCTTACTTCTTGCAATATACCATTGGATTGGAGAGTAACAGGGAGGATTGGAACTCCCATTTGAGGAAGTGGAGCACTTTCTGGATGAAGAGGTTCAGGAGATGCTGAATCTTGATTAGCAATGGGTTCAGGATTGTTTAGGGGTGTGTCTACCCCCTGTCCATCCTGGTTTGGTGTGACTACTTGAACCGGAGGTGGAACTGTATGCTGAGCTGTTAAAGTTTGCTGCATGTTTTGCATCATAGTCATCAGCTCCTTCATGGTTTGTTCGACTATAATTAGTCTTTGTTCTGTGTTACCGGAAGATTCTGGTTCATCACCTGCAACATAAATTTCTGCCTCTTTTGAACTTACAGATGGACTAGTGTAGAGATTAGAGTCCACACTATCAGTTTCAGAATCAAAATTCTGAGTACCCCCAGCCTCAGAATCTGAAGAGGGCATAATAGATTGACGACTCCTTGATCGAGTATTCTGATAAACACCTTCAAAATTGTCAACGATCCTGTTAAATCTCTGTTGACTTGGAGTCTGAGACGAATTACGTCTCGTTCCTCTTCGTCTAGGTATGTGAGAAGCCATATTAACAGAAGCATATGACAATTCAAAATCACATTCATCATGTTGTTGAGACACATCATAATTTAATCGGTCAAAAACAGACCGCTTTGTATTAGAGCAACAACATTTTATTACAATTTGATGACTTTCGCAGTGATGATCATCATTAGGGAGAGTCATAGGAACATTTCTATCACTACGCTTTTGATTTAACATTTGGCGTAAGTCAACAGTAGGAGAAGGCAGCATCTTCTTCTTCTGATTTGGTGCAGCAAATCTTTGAGCCCCATGAGTATAAAGTGAGTTGCTGATCTCATTGGCGTAAGTGGCTGGATTTTTCTTGGCCTGAATCTGCGTACGCAAGTCAGAAGTTGGCTTTTGTGCACAACGTTTACCATCAACATTGCGCGTAATCCTGAGATTAGGAATTCTGCGTGGTGTTTTGTTTGGAATTTGTGGGTTAAAAACCGAAGTTTTGCCCACAAAACGAAAGGAATTGTCTACGTTGTTTTCAACAGGAGACTGTTTGTTACGCTGTGTGCGTAGAGATGAATCTACCTTGCCACATGCAGGAGACTTTCCCTTACGCGCAAGACGTAAAGTATTGATGTCTGCCACGTCAATGACGGGAGACGTACCCTTACGCGAGACAGGAGTATCTGCCACATCGAAGACGGGAGATTTTTCTTTATGCGCAGGGTGAATTGCCACAGTGTCTACCACGCCCAAAGCGGGAGACTGACCTCTGCGAACAGAGTTAGAGCCTGCCATTGGGACTGCCACGCCACTGGCGGGAGTCTCAGCAACAGGAGTGGGAAGAATCCCATCAGACTGTGAAGAAGGTACGTCAGATTTAGGCATCCAGACCTTTCGTACCTTACGCGACTTCAACACTTTGGAGTGGCGATTGCCACCCCCAGCATGAAGCATCTCCTCATAGGCAGTCTGGTCGAAAGAAACGACCAAAGTCTTCTTCGTCGATCCGATCGACGCATCGTCGTGTTGAGCAATTACTTTCTCATCAGAGGAGAAAGTGATCCCCAGCAGAGTCGCCATTTTGTTTTACTTAACAAAAAGCCTTTACAACTTCAAGAAAAGAAAACGAGAAAAAGTACAAAAGTACAAATTTGATTCTGGGAATGTATTGCTATGGAAGTCTGATTCACAAATGATCACTTTGTTCCTTGGACCACACAACGATGTTGAAGAAACTTGCTGTCTTGAGGAAGAAGGAAGAACAACTGAAGAACGGAGATCTTAGAAAGGTATCGACAAAGTTGGCACTGATGGCACAAGTCGAATGCTTTCCTGCTCTACTTCACTTTGTTCTTGAGAAGAAGAAGTAAAAGAGAACACTCGGGAATTATAACAATTCTTTTGATTCTCTCCGTCCGATTCTCCCTTTGCTGTCAAAATTATTGCCTATTTATAGGTTTAAGTCTTCCGAGAAATAAGCAGCAAAATAAGGCTATTACGCATATTACGCATGCAACTGCCATACACGATCTCATTTAGAGCTTTACGCAAGTGCCATGTGTCCCACATACTGCTAACTGCTCGGCTCAACACAATGCAAGTATTTTGGAAGCTTTACGCAGACAATGCCACGTAGCCCACATATATACAACTGCTCAGCACGATCATATTCAGAGTCTTACGCAGACGCCATGTGTCCCACGTACTGTAAAAACATAATCTCGTACGCGTGTATCCTGCCACGTACCCTATAATTATGGTAATTTACGTACAGAAGAAAAAATGATTAAACTCAATTAATGCTCCCCTGCGTATAGTGGCTAATCAGCCTTGGGTATTAAAATAACCCAAATAAACTAATACGCGTATACTTAAGAGTGGCTAATATAGCCTTAAGCATTTAATTAGCTTAAATAGACTCTTGCGTATAGGGAAAATAATTGAGCGTAATACTTCTCCTCTGTTAGTACACTAACCAATGAATATTGAGTTACGTGAGATGTCTTTTCGTAAACAGTGAAAACCATCATTATAGCCGTCTGCGTATCTCAATAAATCTCAGCTGCGTAAAGCTTTTATGTATAAAATAGCATTTCCTCGATTCCAATATGTCTCTCCGACTTCTGTGCCATTAAATGTCAGAGGAAAGAATAATGTTTGTCAGATCCCATATCTCTGCATTAAATATAGAGATAACAGCTTGTTCCATTGCGTAAAGCAAACAAGACAGCTGTCAACTGCGTAATGCCCAACAATTGAAGTCTGCGTAGAGACTAATTTGTCTTGTAGTGCTGCGTAAAACCCAGTCTTCATTTGTCTTGCGTAAAGTGTCTTCTGCGTAAAGCTAACTGTTTTATTCTTATTGCTTCTACACATTCTAGTATGGACAACGGCTGAAGAAGTCCTGCTGTTCTTTGATGCTCTGCTTTCACTTGTTGACAGACGAGACATCTGGATACGAATCTGGCGACTTCTCTCTTCATTCCGTGCCACCAAAATGTCTGTTTCAAATCTTTATATATTTTAGTGCTGCCCGGATGAATAGAATATTGTGAGTTATGGGCTTCTGTCATGACCTCCGTTCTTAAATCTCCACTGGGCACACATAACCGATCTTCGAATCTGAGCGATCCGTCCGGATGCTTCCTTATCCCGGTCTGGAGCCCTGCTTCTGTTTGTTTCCAGATTTTCTGAAGTTTTGAATCATTTTGTTGGGCTTCCTTAATTCTATCTATTAAGGAGGATTGCACTTGTAAATTCTGCCATATCCCTTCGGTTATCGGGCATATTACTTCAATTCCCATTTTCCTCAAATCCTCAAGGATTTCTTTGGGTGTATTCAAAAGGAAAGCTTCGGGTCTTCTACTTAAGGCATCGGCCACCTTATTAGCCTTGCCTGGGTGATATGTTAACTCCATGTCAAAGTCTTTCAGTAACTCCAACCATCTTCTTTGTCTCATATTGATCTCTTTTTGTGTGAAGACATACTTTAAGCTCTTGTGGTCTGTGTATATTTTGATTCTTTCTCCGTATAAATAGTGTCTCCATAACTTGAGTGCAAACACCACTGCTGCAAGTTCGAGATCATGAGTTGGATAATTTCTTTCATGTGTCTTTAATTGTCGGGACGCGTATGCGATGACTCTTCCGTGCTGCATCAGTACACATCCTAGACCTTTTCCTGATGCATCACTATATATCTCATATCCACCCGAACCAGATGGTAATGCCAGTATTGGGGCTAAAATTAATCTTTTCTTTAATTCGTCAAATGCGGCTTGACATTTCTCTGTCCAGTTAAACTTTTCTTCCTTCCGGGTAAGACGGGTTAAAGGTTCTGCAATCCTTGAAAAATTTTCTACGAATCTTCGGTAATAACCAGCCAACCCCAAGAAACTTCTGATTTTCGCTACGGACTTAGGTGTCGGCCAAGACTTAACTGCTTCCACTTTCTTCGGGTCTACCGAGATACCTTCTCCACTGACAATATGCCCTAGAAATGGTATTTGATCCAGCCAAAATTCATATTTACTAAGCTTGGCATATAATTGTTCCTCCCGCAGGATTTGCAGTACTATCCTCAAATGTTTTTTATGCTCCTCTTCACTTTTGGAGTATATAAGAATATCATCAATGAATATAATCACAAATTTATCCAGATATTGATAAAATACTCGATTCATCAGGTCCATAAATATAGCTGGTGCATTTGTCAACCTGAATGGCATAACTAAGAATTCGTAATGCCCATACCGAGTTCTAAATGCAGTCTTTGGAATATCTTCCTTCTTTACCTTTACTTGATGATATCCGGATCTCAAATCAATTTTTGAAAATACCCTTGCTTCTCCTAACTGATCAAACAATTGATCGATCCTAGGTAAGGGATATTTATTCTTGATGGTAACCTCATTCAAAGCCCTATAATCAATTACTAGGCGTAGGGTACCATCCTTCTTTTTCACAAATAATACCGGCGCACCCCATGGCGAAGCGCTAGGCTGAATAAATTCCTTGGATAATAATTCTTTTATTTGTTTGTTTAACTCAGCCAGCTCCTCCTTGTTCATTGGGTATATCTTTTTGGCTATGGGTGCAGCTCCAGGTATTAAATCTATAGAGAATTCTACAGCTCTATCCGGGGGTAGCCCTGGTAATTCTTCTGGGAATACGTCCTTAAATTCTTCTACTACTCTTGGAAATGGTTGTTCTGCCACTCCTTGCAGTAGTACTGGCAATTCAAATTTTTCTAGTTCTTCTGCATTGAATTCATTCTGGTCTCTTACAAATTCACAAAATTCTCCGTCAGGGAGTTGAAAGGAAACTTTTCCCTGACTGCAATCTATGTTGGCTAATGTTGCAGTTAGCCAATCCATACCCAATATTATATTATAGTTGCTTGTTGGGAAAACGAGCAACCGGGTACGAAAAGCTCCTCCACCCAATTTTATGGGACATCTACTACATACCCGACTGACTTCTACTACTCCATTACCGGTGAGGACTTTCAGTGATTTAGGCAGAGGTTGTGACTCTATTTCACGTCGTGATATAAAAGAAGATGCTATAAATGAATGGGTAGCCCCGGAATCAAATAATACTGATGCTGGATATGCAGAAATTAAAATAGTACCTGAAATTACTTCTCCAGGGATATTAGCATCTTCGGCTTCCATCACAAATGCTTGTCCTTGCTTATTCCTCTTTTTGTTGTTATTTTGGGCTTGAGCCGCCCGTTGTGCCTGTTGAAATTGATATGCCTGAGGTGCATAGGGTGGCCTGTGCTGATTTCCATAAACCATGCCTGCTTGTGATATTGGTGTCTGTATCATAGGTCGGGATTGGTTTCCCTGAACTGGAGGTCGGTATCCTTGATTGAAGCTTTGTGTGATTGCCCTAGTTGCAGGTATTTGAGGGCACTGATTGGTTAGGTGATTTCCTGCTCCACACTTCAAACAAAGCCCTAATCTCTTCCTACATACATTTATTTTATGGCCTGGTTTGTGGCAGTAATTACAGACAACGGATCTGTCTTGGTTGCCATTCTGAGGACGCTTAGGCGGTCCCTGCCAATGATTCTTGGAGGATGCCCCCTCCTCAAAAGTCCTCTTAGGTTGTGGAGACCGGAAAGGTTGTTCTTCTTTTAGTATCCTTTCTTGGTCTCGAGCAGCTTTTGTTGCTTCTGAAAATGTTCGGCACCTATAAGAGGCGACCCTACTTTTCAGTTGGGTCCCAAGTCCTTCTACGAACCTGGATATCTTTGTTTCTTCATCTGCTATCATGTTGGGGGCAAATCGACTAAGCCGGGAAAATTCTGCAACGTACTCATCAACTGTACGTCTTCCCTGTTTCAGGTAGTTGAACTGTCGTTCTAATTCTATCCGCGCAGACTTGGGATAGAACCTGTCTTCAAATTTCTTCTTAAATTCCGCCCATGACATAACCTCGTCAGAATCTTCGGGGTACTCGGCACTCCACCAGTATCCAGCTATGTCTTCCAGCTGGATGCGGATGGCTGGTACCATGTCTTCAGGTTTAACTTTGGCAGCCTTCATTAAGCCTTCAATGGTTCTCAGCCATTGACTTGCTTCCATCGCATTTTCAGTCCCTTTAAACTTGGGCGGCCTAAGATCCCTGAACTCTTTTAGGGTTTTATCCTTGGTATTGTTTGAATTCTGCATTTGTTCTAGTATCGTGGCATTTGTGGCATGGGCAGCATGGGCCTGTTGACTATTGGATCCAATAGTTGCTGGAATAATCGGAACATGTCTGCCACGGTTGGTTCAGTCGACGTTTGAGGTGGTGTATTGTTTGATCGATCGTGATTGTCCATATCCTGAAATAAAAGACACAATCCCTCAGAAAATATTTCGGCTCACAATGTTCATTCATAACAAGGTATACAGCAGAGTCATATATATTTCATTAAAATGAGAGTATTACAAAAAGTGGTTCCCACTCTCAACTTCATATTTGTTTACATCCTTTTCATCTAACCTACTCATGTCACTCCACTTCCCCAAAATGTGACATAGTGTCTATCTCTATCTGTCCCTACTTGTATACATATCCGCCGATTTTCAAAATACCATACAGCAGACAAACGGGAAGGATTCCTTCTTCACTATGCATACATTGGTTAGGTTTTTCTTATTCTAAGGCCTCGATGAGGATTCTTTCCTCTGTGAGGATGTCAACTTCTGGATGGAGTCTTTCAAAGTCATCTAAAGTACCCTCATAGCCATGGAGTCCGATGTAGATGCGGTTTGGGTCTCGGACATGCAGACAGTAGGTTGTATTTTTAAAGTACACTTCAGCTCCATCTTCGATGTCTCTGATAATTGGTCGTGAGACTACATAGAACACTTGGTAAACATGGACATCATACCAATCGGATGCGTTCCACATTATTCTCGCATAACGTTGGTATAGATACAGGGTGTAATCACTTCCGTCCCATTCCAAACTTGGCATAAACAGGTCCATACCTACATTTATAATATCCTTAAGTAAAAGTATTTACCAGGAAAAAAAACATATTTATTTATTGATAGCATAACATGCTTCTACTACATATATTTATATATTACATACATTCATATTCTACTTACATATTAAGGCCTAATACTTATTTTACATATCTCACTACATATATTCACACACCCTTTACAAAATTAAGGATCTAATACTTATTTACATATCTATATTTATACATCTTCTTCATGCTGGAGGGGTCTAAATCCACATACGTCTTAAGTTAAGGATCCTTGCTTCTGGGTGGGCCTGCTTCCATTCTTCTAGTGTACCGTTGCGTTCGTTCTCTGGACCTTCCGATGGTTCTGTCTTGATCAGTACATAATAATGCACCGTATTATAATATATCTTCCTTTCGTCTACTATATCTGTCACTACTGGGTATTTCAGCTCGTATTGTACTCCGTAAGCTTCTATCATTCCCTTTGGTGCTACTTTCCACATCTTCCTTACAAATGCATAATACTCATCTAGGCTGTGGCTATCATTTCCTAATCTTGCAAAGGGCTACATCAAGAATTTCTTGAGTCAATATCCATTTACTAGGATTAAATAGTTGGCTAGAAAAGAGGGTAATCATCTACTAACTATTGATACTTCCTCCTCAGAGATTCCTAGAGTGTGATTGGGACTCGTAGTGCTCCTTACGATTCTAGAACCTACGTTTTATCCGAACCTATGTCCTATCCTAGATTTCCCATTCTTGCTGACCTGCATGGGCCACCACTTCTAGGACATGTCACGCCCCGCTTCCCGGATGGAAGGGTGACGTCATAACACATCCCCAGGCTACGCGCCGAAATTCGCGATTGTCGCCCGTAATCATCAGCAGAATAGAAAATATAAGGAATCTCATGGTATTTAAAATATAGTGTAGCAATATTACAGGAAACTTTTCCAACAATTCTATTACAGATTATTACAAAAATAGATTTGCAAAATGACAACGATACTGCTGGTCATAATTGTGGGTAGTCCAGACAGTTACTCCTCATTGTAGTGCGGCGATACTTCGGCGGAGGCGTCTTCTTCTTCTTCACCTAGTGAACAAATACTAGGTCGTTTAGAAAATGACGAGCAAGTCCTCGGCCAAGAACGATAAAAGTTAAACAAAATAATGAATATGTAGTTTTAAAAGAAGAGACATGGTATACTAAATTGCACTACTATATATATATATATATATATATATATATATGCTTTAGTAAAACAGGAATGAAGATCAATGTCCTACTCCATGAATAATAAGATTTTCGAGCTTCCATTGAGCTTTTAATAGGAATTGCTTCCCTTAAGCAATTAAGGACACTGCCTACTTATAATAGGCCGCGTTGTTTTCTGGAGTAAGATTTGAAAAGAAATACAGTTTTGAGAACAATACTCCGAATAATCCTCTAAATATTTCTCGTGAACAATCCCGTTAACCTGGGATCAGGTTGTGATTTCCGAGCCTCCCTTGGGCTAAAAAGACATCTATTGATGTTACTGTCAGATAGATGTAGTATTGATTCACGAGCCTCCCTTGGGCTAGTACACCCTAGTCGCAACTAGATGTACTGATTCACGAAATACTGATCAGCTTTTTGTTATTTATGTTACGGGATATCTAGGGATATTCAGTTGTTCTCCCCTCCCAAATGCTTTCTTAGATAAGAAATTTTCTAAAAAGTTCCGAAGGTCGAAAATTTGTCTATCTCCTAAATTTTTTAAAAATTTCGGCAGAGTCTCCTTTGTATTTAGGAGCCCCGAAAATTTACAAGAAACATATATATTATGAAAGTAAAATATGAGCTCGCCGACCCCTTCGGTGGAGCAACTCTCAACACCGGAACCACGCAAGTAAATAATTGGGCTCGCCGACCCCTTCGGTGGAGCAACTCTCAACACTGGAACCACGCAAGGAATAAAAGAACAAAAATGAACTGGAGATTTATACCTGAGCAAGCAATGATTACCTTTCTTTTGGCAATTAGTCGGGTCGCAGCTTGCTAATAGCTTTGCAGTTTGTCAAAATAGAGCAAATATTTATTTCAACTATACTAGTTAATATGCAGGACTTTATAATACATAACTATATATGTACAGGTATATGTATATATATATAGATATATATATATGTATGTATATATATATATATATATATATATGTAGGTATATATATATATATATATATATATATATATATATATATATATATATATATATATATATATATATTTATAGATATATATATATATGTATGTATGTATATGTATATATATATATATATATATATATATATATATATATATATATATATATATATATATATATATATATATATATATATATATATATATATATATATATATATATATATATATATATATTTATAGATATATATATGTATGTATATATATATATGTAGACAGTATAAAGAAAATCAATCAAGCAGAACTCTTCGATATCAACATTTTAACTTTTGTGCATGAAATAGGAAAATGTAGGAAAGAGACTCAATTCTAAATACGAACACACAAAATTGAGTACTAAATAGAGGAATACAGGATTCTTGTACTTTTTACCTTCCCGGCATGCGGTCCAGCTGTTCAGTTCTTGTGTATGACAAACTTACCATTGGAGAGTCCCATATGTTCATATGTGTTTGTTTGTTCATGAAGAGTTCAATAGTTCATGTCCACAATTGCAAGTTCAAACTCGGTGTCCGAAATTGATTCCTCTACTTGTGTCCAACGTTTATCCACTTATTCGTGATACGTCACAATTAAATCTTTAATTCCTTTGTCTATATCTATCAAAATTAAACATTTGCTAGAAATCAAGGTTGCAACATTTTAAAATATCTCAAATTGGGTTAAATGTCATCAAAATTTCAGGATAAAAAGTAATACCATAATTAGAGAGAATTCCCTAACTTATATTCTGAATTTTGAAATTATGAATTTCAGATTTATATTTAGCCTCTACAAGTTCCAATTCCTAATAATCCCAAACTTATCAAAAAAAAGAAAATTTGTATATCCTTAACTTAAAATTTCAGAATTAATTAAGAATTCATAAATTATTCAGAATTAACTAGGAAAAAGAAAAAAAAATTTTATTGGAGAATGAGGAGAAGAGGACTTGCCTTGGATTGGGAATGACCCAAACTTCTCCACAAATCCTAAATTGAAACCAATAGCAAAACAACAATCCTTGTTAGTACTCTAACCTAGTTAGATTAGGAATAGAAAGAGAGGTTGGGGAAGAAGAAGAAATTACCTAGGTTTTTCTTGTTGCTTGAAATTTGGGAAGTGGAAGAGGATGAAGAAGAAGATGGGGTGGAGGTGGTCGGACGGCGACGGCGGGCGACCGGACGGCGGGCGGCCGGCGGGCGGATGGCGGCAGCAGCGGCTGGCGGTGGCGGCGGTGGCAGCGGCAGTGGCAGAAGGGGGGTCGGGTGTGTGTGTGGTTTTTGTTTGTTTTTTTTTCTTTTGCTTTTTCTTCCTTAGTGTAAAGTGTGTGTGGGTTTATATAGAGGGGAAAGGGGATATGCTGGTGGGGTGAGGTGTGTTTGTGTGTGTGTGTGGGAAAATTTTAAATGGGGAGAGAGGGAGGGTGAGGTGTCCCTCCCCCATTAAATACATGGGGACACCTCTCCTTCTCCATTCTTCTTCATTTCTTTTTTTTTTGAAGCAAATAATAATAAATAAATAATAATAATAAATATCATAATAATGATAATAAGAATAATAAAAATAAGAGTATGACATGATGAGACCCACTAAAGTGCCATCATCAGGCTCTGCAGGCTGGACGGGCTGAATTGGTGGTTCTCCTCTGGTAGGCACGACTCTGGAGGCTACTCCTGAATGCTGGGCTTGATCTCCAGGTTGCGGCTGGTCTACGGGAGGTGCTCCGTCTTGCTGATCGGCAGGTCCAGGAACAATGCCGCTGAAGAAGACGACATTGGGAACAATAAGGAAGGACCAGGATAGATCAACGATACAAGTATGTGGTCAGGTCAAGATTTTCTGGGATCAAGAGGATACGAGCAGAGATCAAGGGACAGTACTGATTGAGACATCTATTCGGTAAACCCTCACACATCTTGATTTACAAGACCTGCATGGGCCACCACTTAAACCATGTAACGTCCCAGAACCAGAATACTGGAGAGCGGGGGCGTACATAGCCAGCTACGTATATTGAAGTGCAACCCACCTCGCTATACGGTCACGGCTGTCTAGATACATGAGGGTTTAACTACAAGCCAACAGTCTCCTATGGTCATGACCAAGCCTATTGTCTCAATCTCAAGCAAGCAATAATAGTTACAAGATGTCAGAGCACCAAATATATAATAGCAAGACGTCCCATACATTACATATTGGATGATCATGAAGCTAGTCATACAAAATATCAAGACTAGCAAGAGTTAAGTCATACATGATCAACCAAAGGATCTGTCAATCATGTTACAGCCCGTAAGCAGACAATAAGTAAAGATGCAATCGAGCTAACACGTGCTCGTCGGCTAAACTCCTCAAAAGAATAATTTTACAATAAAGTGGGAGGACAAAAAGAAACCTACTCGTTGCTTACGCCTGGTGGTCACCATCTGGCTGGAGGTTAGGTAGATCCTCTGGGACTGCTCCGATATCTGGCCATACAAAACCAGCTGGGTCAGACCCCAGAAAGAGCAAGTGCCACAAAGGAGGCTTCACTTAGGAACTAAAACCAGCATATCACAATAAAATATTAAAGATAATAAATAAGAATTTATAATAATAGAGATAACAACAGTAAACTGAGTACGAGGAAACCATTCAAATAGCCAGGTCACAACCCTTAAACCAAACAAGGACCGGGGTTGCAGCCCTTCACCTGAATAAAAACTCGTCTCAAATACTATTGGTACAGTGAAGACAATAAACGAAGAGAGGACACAGAACTGCTCCGGGAGCCAGGTTGCAACCCTTAAACCAAACAAGGATCGGGATTGTAACCCTTCGCC
This sequence comes from Iris pallida, assembly GCA_029216955.1. Lineage (NCBI taxonomy): Eukaryota > Viridiplantae > Streptophyta > Magnoliopsida > Asparagales > Iridaceae > Iris > Iris pallida. The sequence goes on from JANAVB010003598.1 coordinate 2,219,834, forward strand.
TGAACAGAACTGGACCACTGATCTTTATTGTTAAGGCCAGTATAAATAATTAATCATGCTGTTGAAGTAAGGTAAAACATGACGAGCTTGGTCGGGGGTGCAATAAGACAATAAACGAAAAGAGGACACAGAACTGCTCCGGGAGCCAGGTTACAACCCTTAAACCAAATAAGGACCGGGGTTGTAACCCTTCGCCTGAACAGAACTGGACCCCTGATCGTTATTGTTAAGATAAGCACAATTAATCATGTCATATCACAATCTTATACAGGATCGGAACAAGACTAAGCTGGGATAAACTCCATCTAATCAATCACGGCCAATCAAGAGTACGGCTTGATACTTTTAACTAACTAGGGTTATCACAGGCCTAGTTACTAGCAAGATGCAATAAGATTATCCCAACAGCCACAAGCCCTGCAGACCATCCGGTTATCCGGGTCGAATGTCCGTTCGAAGAATGCAACACGTGACTGTGTGCTGGAAATGTGCCCTACTCATCGGTAGGCTACAAGTCCACTTAATGCGTCCAGATAACGGGATTGCCTGTAGCTGGAAATCTCTTCATGACTACTGAATTATTCTAGTTTATTAGCCTTAGTCAATTACTGTAGGTATCCCTGACCGTGGTACTCAGGGATTCCCTATCCTAGACATGATGCAAGACAGTACTGGTTTATTTTGTACAAACACAATCATCCACGGTGTCCAGGCCATTCAATTCTGTCACGACATGCTAGCCGTCGCAACCGCATTCGAGATATATATCATGTCGAATTTACTGTCAAGAGTGCGCCACGACGGGTCATTATCATGTTATACCATTATTTAAAATTAACATTTAACCTGGTATATGCGTGTATGCAATAACTAAATATAAACAGGGTGCAAGAGTTGCAGAGGAATCATGCAGCTCAGGGAGACGGGGCATAACTTCCACATACGAACTTAAAACGAGGTGCTCCAGAGATATTCGGAAAGTCAAGACAAAGATCTAAAACTTTCATGTATTAAGTTTTTCGAAATTATGGCTAGAAATTAGCTTAATTTGGCAAAAACAGTCATTCTGTACACTTTTTATGCCAAAAAAATCAATTCTGCGTAAAATATATAAAATGGGAGGGTTCCAGCGTAAAATTTTACATTCTGGGTACCATTCAGCGTAAAATACGCAATTTCAGGGTTCCATGCGTAAAATCTTACATTCTGGATGATATCCAGCGTAAAATACGCAATTTCAGGGTTCCCAGCGTAAAATTTCACATTTTGGATACAATCCTGCGTAAAATACGCAATTCTAGGGTTCCCAGCGTAAAATTTCATATTCTGGATACAATCCAGCATAAAATACGCAATTTCAGGGTTCCCAGCGTAAAATTTCACATTCTGGATTTCAGGGTTCCCAGCGTAAAATTTTACATTCTGGATACAATCCAGCGTAAAATACGCAATTTCAGGGTTCCCAGCGTAAAATTTCATTTTACGCAAGCCTTCCTGCGTAAAATTCGATTTTACGCTAGCTTCCCTGCGTAAAATCTTATTTTACGCCAGCCCACATTCTTCAGCCGACATGAAAATTCAGAAAAACTTGTTTTGGCCATAAAAACTTCATTTTAACTCGAAATGAGGTGAATCAAAAACCAAATTCACACGAAATTTCGTGCTCTTGCTCATGGAACTATTAGTTTTCGAAAATAACAAGTTTTAGTAGATCAAAACCAAGAAAACTCCATGAACTAAAAGTTATAAAGTAGATCTAGAAGAATCTATCCATCAAAATTAAAAACTCCAAGTTCTAAAGAGGCTTATAATCATGTAAAGAAGAGAATGGAACAATAAAAATTAAGATCCCTCAAGAAGCAAGTTGCACTTGCCTACGGTGGGGTTCGGTGAGGAAGAAGAAGAAGAAGAGCAGTAATGAAAAAGATTGAATGAAGAGAGAGAAAGGTGGTTGGAGTTAATAAATGGAGATGGTGGTGGTAGGTAAGGGTTCTCCCCCTTGGTTCATGATGAACCAATAAGCAACCCAAGCCGAACCAAGCCAACCCAAACAAGCCGAACCAAGCCAGGAGTTCAAGCAATACGAGTCAGATTACGTACACGTATTCCAAAATACGTAATACGAACAATAGGCATACAGGCACGCTAAACAACAAACTTCTTGGCTTCTGTGCAGTTATTTTGTCTGAAAATTAATCTGTCAGAACAGAATCTTCGTTCATTTAATGCAGCATGGACAGCTCATTCTTCGCGTAGAAAGTGAAACTGTTCTCCGCGTAAAGTCTGAATTTAAGGCTTGCGTAGAGTTTTGAGTTTGATTCAGTTTGACCTTTGCGTAAAGTCCAATCTGGAACTGTCATTGCGTAAATATCTCAACTTCCTTGACTTAGTTTTTGAAATTTATTTACGCTTCTACAAATATTTTTGAACAATAAAAAAGGTTTGTTGATTTGTTTTTAAATTAGGATTGGATTTATAAAAATATATTTACCTTACTTGATGACATCGAATATTATTTTAAATCAATATGGTAATCAGCTATTTGAATTTATATAATTTAAATTATTTTATAACATTAAATATTGTTTTAAAGTTATTATGGTAATCACTTGCTCGATTAAGATTTGGTTAAATTAATTTCAAATTTTATTTGATTTAAATTTATGGTTAGAAATTGGAATTCTTATCTATTTAGGAGTTTATCACCTATTTAAGGGGAGCCTCTCATTACTTTCTCTCATACCAAATAATTTCTCAGATCATCACCACCACTACCATCATCTAGCCGCAACCATTATTCAGCCAACACAACCAATTGTGTCCGTGCACCGTGTCCGTATCTGTCCCTTTTTTCTTCCCCTATTTTATTACAAGTTTCATCCGCTTCGTGTCCAACACACCGGACACGACACAATCATCAAAGATCAAAACCCTAACCCTAAACCTACCTTTATTATTATTATTATTATTGTTGTTGTTGTTGTTGTTGTTGTTGTTGTTGTTGTTTGATTGATTGGTTTGGGCTTGGATGTTAATTAGAATTCATATATATTATAAGAATTATTTGGTTGTATATATATGGGTTCTTATAAAGTTATTGTAGGTTTTACAAATAAAATTTATAGATATTAAATAAAAGGATATATTTTGGGCCTTTCTTCTTTAAATAAAAACAAATAATTTTATTGGACTATAATATTTTAAATAAGTTTTATATAAATAAATTTATAAATAGTTTATAAGTATTTTCTAAATATGCTTTATATGTATATATATATATATATATATATATATATATATATATATATATATATGAAAAAAAAAAATATATATATATATATATATATATATATATATATATATATATATGAAAAAAAAAAAATATATATATATATATATAGGAAGTTTCTAAAACGGTTTATAAATAATTTTAGATAAATATATATATTCTTCTAAATAAAAATTACTTTTCCCTCAATCAAATTTCTTTCTTAGATTACTCATGATCATGACTAATCAAATTAGTGATATCGTCTGGCGAATTTCGGACTTCTTCATAACGATCCTAGCTAATTGAACTATTATGAACTCCATGGAATGGTCTGTTCCATCATTAGAGATCATCTTGTGAAGTTTAAGCACCTGAACCCATTTTGTGCCGATATGTTCGTATCGTGCACGTCGACTCCAACTAATCCATGCAAGTACTTACACTGGTTACTTTCAATTCTTAATAGTTTCTATGATACATGTTTTAGAGATATCTTACATGACTCTTGCCACGTCGTTCACACGAGTAGTATGAATTCATATTCATGATTATTGAGTTTCGTGATTTACGTTATTTATGTGATTGTCGTGTTTCATGACTATTGCATTTCGTGATTTTTGTGTTCGTGATTATTGTGTATCATGATTTTTCATGTCGTGACGTGAATCCATGAGTTGGACGGAGAAATACTCTAGTAGACATCTAAATATACCCAGAACTATCCCTTGTGTCTAGTCGTGCCTGGTAGTAGCTGTACATCACAAGTACGGTGTACCGTATTTATTCCTAGTCATTTACACGTCGAAAGAGGTATTTCAAAACACTTAGTTAGATGTCTTGATTGTCGTGTTTACATGTTCCATTTTACTTGACATGTTATGATAGTTGTGTTACATGCTTCTTATTAGTTGTCATGCCATGATTATTGTGTTTAGCTACTTTTCTCTACTTGTCCTACCATTATTCCAGTTTTACCGTTTACCATATATTTCATATGCTATTTCTGATGTCTTGAATAGTTTATCATGTATGTACTTGTTTCATTCCTGACCGAAAACTATTTTTTTTCAACTTACGCTTAGTACTCTATGCACTTGGACCCTTGGGAGAGAGATGGATATATTTTGAAGGCCGATCATAGAGACTAGTTAGATTATTTGATCATAAAGTTTAATGAGTTGTTTCCAATTTTGTTGTATTAATGGGATTTTTAAATAAAATGTAAACTTAGACATTGTAATTTAATTTAGTTATTGTGATTGAGCATACACATATTTGTGAGCAAAGTTTGAATACATGAATTTGAGATTATAATTAAGGTTTAGACAGTGTACTATCGTCGATGTCGCGGCGTAGGCCGGACTTGACCACGTACTCGTATTCCGAAAAGCGGGTGCAGGTCGTGACAAAATGGCAGGAAAGTTTTTTCATATTCAAACTCTATTTTTTATTGACTTGTTGATGAGGTACACTTTGGACCTAATTTCATCTTTCTTTTATTGTTTCTCCACAGACTCCTAAATATCTCTTGTTTTCTCCTTCTCGTTGTAGGACTGAGCCAATGAACCATTCAACAAGTTGAAAATTAACTTGCAGAGGTGGTTATCTCTTTTCCACTTTTGTTGAGTGGTAATTATGTTGAAAATTTCTTTGACATCATACGTATATGGGATTTCTGGCTATGGATTAGTCAAAACGTATTCCACATTGACTAGTTAAAAATTCAGACTAATATTGCTCTTCTAATTATTGTATTGCTCTCCATCGAACTTTTCGAGCTTATGAAAGCTGGTGTCTAACATACTTGTATAATTTTCCATCTTTGATCTTGAAGAGATTCTTGTAATCTTATGAAAAATTACAAAATCTCACTTTGAGATTGTTGTTAAAATTCACAGAAATTTGTACAAGTCCTAAAGACTGAGACCACACAAAAAATTGGCAAAGACTTAGAGGTGTGCAAAATCACGACAACGATCTTGTCACGGTGCAGAATCACAACAATTAGTAGTCTTGTCGTGGCACAACTATATGCAATAAAAAAGTTGCTTAAGGAGCAAAGCTTTCAACTCGTAACAAAGTTGCTAGGGGGAACTTTGACTGCAGTCGAGACTGCTGAAGTAATCTCCCAATCCAGAAAGTTTGGAATAATTTATGGAACGCTCCTTGTCACCTCTTAGACTTCAGAGAATTCATGGATAGCAGTTGGTTGCTCTTATTGTTGTTGTTGTCATCGTTGTTCTCAAAATTCTCTTTTGCCGAGTGTATGCACAAGTGCAATCATTCAAATTATATAAAGGAGTCAACCCTCTGGCAGCCATAACTGTCCATTACCAATGTGGGAGGATAACCAAGGAGTTCATCCCTATTAAGTGTACAATTACCAGTAGTAACTCCTATAAATATGACAGTTACAAAACTGAACCCCCTTCCCCAAGAAGTAGCAAAAATGCAACATAACAAAAAGCTTGTTGAAGTAATAGTTTTGCGGAACTGCATTGTCGCGAAACTACAGACCTGCAAAAGCCAGCTAAGCCCGCGGAACCAAGGATCTAGGGAACCACAGAACTGCGTGGAAGACACGAACGCTGTGAAATGCTTGAAAAGTCGCGAAAGCCACGAACGTCACGACTGCTTCCACGGCGTTACCGCGCGGAAGAGCACCAACTCATCCTAGTGTCATTTTACGTCCTTCGCCCACGCCCGAGCCCCGAGCTCCACATGGGATCCTTTTATAAATGGTAAAAAGGGATTTGAACCTTGTCCGAGATCCTCCTCCCTACTAATCACTTGAACTCACACGCCTTGTGTGCAAGACAATAAATGATAGTTCAAATATTGAAATACACACTCGCCTAAACATGGAACGGTGGGACCGGATCACCAATGACCAATTTCAAGATAAACCCCAACATAATTTTGTAGCAAGCCTGAACCAAGTTCCTCTATATACATGTAATGGTGGGTGTTGTATTGGCCAAGGAGGAAGTATTTAGTAACACAAACTATAGGATATTCCTCTATAAATTGCATGGTTGTGGGCCTTGTGGGCGTAGCGAGTTAGTGAGGGGAAGAAGGACAAGAAGGAAATGTAGTGCTTCTATGATGGAGTTTTGTCAAATGGACTCTTGACAAATGGCTCCACCGACAGACGACTTTGAAATGGTTAAAAAGAAAACGGGAATAAGTCTTATTCCATTGTAGAATTGTCATCCAATAGAGACTCGGTCCCTTAAATAGAAAACTAAAATTATATTACATTTATTTGAGCATTTAACAAATGTGGAAATACTTGCAAACCAAGACTTCATTTTTTTGGGGACAAGAATCTATATGTTTTGACAAATAAAGAGAAAATTACTTGTAGACCAATAACCTCTAAAATTTGACAAACAAAAAAACCTAGTATTGACCAAGATACCAACAAATCTTGACAAACAAAAGAACTAATACTTGTATACCAAAATCTCATAAATCTTAACAAACTAAAAAAACAATTTAGTATATTTAAACTAATGGACAGGTGTAAATATGTTTCATACAATGGGCATTTACAAAGAGTAATGATATTCGTACCTCCAAAATGTCTCTCCAAACTATTCATCCTTATGTGGTAGCTGACGTGGCAACTGACATGTCAACTGACATGACAAATTTTAACCCAAAATATTAATTTTTTTAATATTAATGTTAATTTTAATTTTGATACTAATTAATATTAATTTTAATATTAATTTTAATATTAATTTTAATGTTAATGTTAATGTTAACAATGATTTTAGCCTTTAATGTTAATTTTAATGCTAATTTTAATGTTAATTTTAAAATTTTGTCTTGTCAAATGTTATGTCAAACGACACTTAAACTGCCATTTAAGGAGGAATACTTTGGAAGGATATTTTGGAGGGACAAATATTTTTTTTTTCATTTACAAAATAGTCATGCGTGTGGAATCAAGTTGCGAAAGAAAGTCTCTCTCTCTCAATATATCGGAGGTATTCAAGGTTGTGCACATTTTAGCCCTCTCGACCTCTTCATATACTGCATTAGCGAGAGCCTCATGGTATATACACTTTGGAACATAAATATTTGATCCAAATACTTTTGCAAGTAGCCCTAATTTTTGTTCTCTCAATGTCCACATACATTTATACATATACAATATAAATGAGTAGAAAAAGTTTCACCGAGACTCCTTTTCCTTGCCAGTCCCTGTCATGGCTAAAGTGGGCTCTCCCAATCCTTTGTTGATTGGAAATCCTTATCACAAACAACTGGCCTTCAAGTCTGTCATTTTCACTCTGGATCAACTTGGTTGCGTGTATCAAGAAGAATAGTGAAGAATTATTAGAGATTGTGTATAAATTTGATCAAATGATCAACAATAACAACAAATAAACATTATCCCAAATTTTTGGGGTCGGCTGTTTTGGATCATTAGTTTCCTTCCATTCACCTCGACAGTCAAGGGTCGTGCCCAATTTTCTGTCGTCGTACATTCGATTAGTGTCATCTTCAAGTTCCAAAAATACTCCTCGTTGTTGTATCCACTAACTCGATTTACTTCTCGTTAGTATTTTCTATGTTCTAAATAGATATGTTATCCGGACTCTCCACTTTAAGGAGAAGTACCCGTGTCGACCCGATAGGATATGAGTATGGATGAGGAATCCGTATCCGATCCTCCATGGTAACAATCAGATCCTTCATGGTAACAATTGGGAGACTAGTAGTGAAGTAGATAGTTTATTTTAATGTGGTATTGAAGTAGATAGTTTATTTTAATATGGTAGAGTTGTAGTAATGTAGTAGGGGAGCTGAAGGGACGGTCCCTTAGGAACTTATTCAACTAGTTCAATAAAGTTTACTAGTAGTTTATAATTACATATCGTCTTTTATGAAATCTTAGTCATATTCCAGTACCCGTATCCAAGATTTGGATCCTTTTTAGCCAAGTCAGTGTGTCCTTCACTTATGAGTTTGAAGGACCAGACTCTTGGATATATACCTGTACCCGACATCCATACCCGAGTTCAGGTAACGTAGCTAAATAGCTAATCTAATACTACTTAGTTGTCGATATGATACATGATGAAATAATAGTGTCCATGTGCGAGTTCAGCACTGTATATTCTTTTCGGGGTTATTTAGTAATAGGGTCTCGTATAATAGTGTATATTAGGGTTTGTGTCTCGAAAATGACCGACGTTAGAGTTTGGGTTCGGACAAGTGAACAGTGATTTGGAGACCCAAACCCTAACGTCGGTCATTTTCGAGACCAGATCATATCACTAAATAACCCTCCCTTCTTTTTGCTCTTTTTGTATCCGTGTTGTCCCTTTCGGATAAGGTAATATGAGATCATGAGATCTAACATTACTGTTCCATCGGAGGCTCATTCACTGATGGAGTGCATCCTCTGATGATTGTATTTTTAATCATTGCTTAGAAGTGCATTGTAGTCAAAGAAAGAGCCTTCTAAGCAACCTGAACCAGTAAATTTGTGCAATTAGGGTTATTAGGGTCTCATATATACATGGTTATTAGGGTTTGGATCTCGAAAGTGATCGATGTTAGAGTTTTGGTCTCGAAATCACTGTTCATGTAAGCTAATGAACAGTGATTTCGAGACCCAAATCCTAATATTCATATATATGTGAGATCCTAAAACTAAATAACCCTTAAACTCATTTACATGGTCAACAACTTTAAAGAACTGTGCTGGAGAATTGGGTGTGTCAAATCATCAGGTTCATATACTCTTGTTAAGAGGGTTATTTCGAAGACAATAGGAAGATCAAGATGTAGACACTTGTGTCAGATTCATATCAACAAAAGCGATGGATTCTAGCTGCGACATGATCATGAGAACCCAACATATGGTTCTACTTCTTCGATATGAACAAGATACGATAACAAAATCATGTACACAATTTTTTGCAGACAAAATGAGATGAGTTTGTGTCGAAGGAGAAATTATTGAGCGAGCTGGGCTAACCGTGAACCTTCCATGTCATCCACTTAATGGCATGGGAATGAAGATGACTATTTCTAAAGTTCAAATATGAAACATCAATCTGTAATGTAACAAGTGAAACAATATCTGTATATAACTGTTCATAGGAACGCGAATGTCACAGTCATAGCGAGATTGTATGCAGAACACATAAACAAAATAGACAGGCAAACCAAACACAGAGTTATAACCATTGAAAGGAACACATTCTCAAATGATAAAATTACATTATAAATTACTAGAAGCAGCAACAAACTTGGCTTCTACATTGTTGAAATTGAAATACAATAAGCATATTGTTTTTTTTTTTCTATCAAGCAACATTCTATGCATATCTACCCACCCTTAAATAAGTAATAAATTACAAAATTATCGGCTTACAAATCGACTTGTGATCATTTTCACAAGTAGAGAAATGTTAATAAATAATACAAAATTCCAAACAAAAAAAACACCACCTCTGGCGTTGCCAGGCGCCATAGCCTACACATGAGGGGATGGCCAATCGCAGGATCGAATCAGTAATTAATCCAGCTTCCCCTTGATACAACTTGTTCATAGAAAGAATACTGCAGGCAGCCTCATCAAGTGCTCCTTGGAACAGGAGGCATGAAATGGATGGATCGACTTCAATGTGGTTGGGTCTTCGAGTCTAGCTCACTTGTTCCCCTATTAAATCGAGACCCACGACTAGAAAGGTGATCCCTTGAAACAACAAGAAGTAGAAATGGATGCCTTGAGCTGACAACAAGCTTCTGGCGGCGGCAGTTAGTAGGATGAATGCAAGGGCAAGTTCCTTCCTGTACAAACGATTTCTCTTGGACTTCCCAGCCTTCTTAGTTATCTCGAGTTTGCTCAACTCAGCAAGGCCTGATTCTGATGATGCTCTATGAAGCCCGCCATTTGTAGATCCGGATTCAGATTCCTTCTCAGCAAAGGCGGCTAGATCTGCCTCTGACGACCTCCCCAACTTCTTAGTGACTATCCATTCGTAAGAACTCCCAAACTTGAAAAGTCCAGATATCATAGCGTTGAATTTGGTGACAGACATTGTGTTCTCAAATAGAAGGTATGGAACAATAAATGGGAATGACCTGGGAGCCGGTAGGATGTTAATGATGGACATGATACCAGGCACATAACACACAACCCATACTGGCAGTTGGGCTTCTGGCAGGAACATGGTCAACGGCAGGATGATGCAGAAGAGAGTGAAGGAATAGAATGGTAGAATCAACTTCCTTAGGAGGAAGAATAATAGTATTAGATTGGCTTTCTTGAACACACTTACCTAGAATCAGCAAAACCAAGATGAATCACTCAAAGGTTATAGAACACCAAAAGACCACAATTCAAAATTAAAGCAGAAATATGTAGAAAGATAATGTAAAGTGGAAGCCTCACCTTCGAGCGAAGGATATCAAAGAAACACAAGCGAAATAGCTGCATTGGACCTGAATGCCAACGATGTTGTTGTTTCTTGTAAGCCTCATACGACTCAGGAAGTTCACAAAGGCACTGGAGCCAGAAAGTAAAAGATAAGACATTGACCTGTATAGAGTATCTACAGGAGCTTACTGAAGAACTTTAAGCAGTTCGGAATAAGCAAACCTTGACATCATTCAGAAAAATAAATTTCCATCCACAGAGGTGAGCACGAACAGCAATATCCATGTCCTCCACGGTGGTTCTCTCCAACCAACCACCAGAATCTTCAAGAGCCTTTATCCTCCATACCCCAGCAGTGCCATTGAAACCAAAGAAATTGATGAGTATGCCATTAACTTGTTGCTCAACCTCAAAATGGAACGACAAGTTTATATTCTGCAGCCTCGTCAGCAAGTTCTCATCCTTGTTTACAAATGACCATCTGGCTTGAACTAGAGCCAACTCATCATTTCCCTGTTGTGGAAAAGGTAACAGATATCGTACAAATGATAGAAAGAGATTTATATTCACAAATATGAAGCCCTTCTTAGACTATGTGGCTGATTATAAGAAGAAAAAGTAGCATCTTATGAATTATTCCAATGATGAAACTTCTAATAAGCAAGTGGCTTCACAAAGTTGTATGTTATAAGCCTTCAGTCATGAAAATTCTATTAGCCAGTACTTCTAGAGGAGTGAATTTTGTAGAGGCATTTTATTCCATTATCAATTTATCATCATTAACCAAGTCAAAACTCAAAATAGATCAAATGAACTTGGCTGCAGACAGAAGTTCTTAACTAAAAGTTCTCCTTGATCCTTTTTTCCAAACTACTATCACCCTATTGTAAACTTCTATAAGATGGTAAAAGTTCCTGGTCATGTAATTACATGCAAGAGAAAGCTTGGAGGAAAAAAAAAAAACTGGAGAGATTGTTCGGAAGGTATGGTCCTTTGCTGCATTCTTTATGTAACTTAAGCTCATGCTACCAAGGAACAAGTATATCCCTAGACTAACAAAGATTGGATATATGACGAAGAAAACATTTTTATTAAAAATGAACTTATCTATATGAAAAGAAGAACATTAAAAAAGGTTTTCAGGTGACCACACAAAGAACCTTTCTTGTAGCATATATCCAACCAGTACAGTTTTCAAAGATGGAGGGTATATGGGTCCTTTTGAGATTCTTTACAAGCAATTCCATGGCCATAATTTTGTAGAGTGCAGTTGGTTCTATTAATAATATAGCATATCGAGAGTACCTTTCGCATGTTTGTCTTTTCATTTTTGGGGTTTTACCTTTAAGGGGAAAAAGAGCTGAAAAGTACTGGAGATACCTTAAAATGTGGAATGGTTTTTTTCAGGAAATCTGATTCGGGCTGAAAGTCTGCATCAAAGATAGCAACAAACTCATAGTCTTTTACATAATCACAGCTCATAGCAGACTTCAAGTTCCCAGCTTTGTAGCCTGTGCGGATAAGTCGGTGTCTGTACACAATATTTATGCCCTTCTGTTGCCATTTTTCAACCTCTGCCTTTATGAGCTGCTGCACATCCATTTCATTCGAGTCATCCAGAACTTGCACTAACATTCTCTCCCTTGGCCAGTCCTGAAGGCACACTGCTGCAATTGATTGCTGATAAACCTGAATGAGTGTAAAGATAGGAATTTATTTAATAAAAAGGCTATAAAAACATGAAAGATTATTGAACCGGAAAAAAAAATGCATCACTAACAAATTTGGATAAGAGAAGACTTGGATGTAAGTCACGTAACAGCAGTGTTTCTTTAACTATTTGTACTTTTTAATTTGGATAAGGCCTAGATGTAAGTCATGTTATAGGAGTGTTTTCTTTAACTATTTTTACATATTTTCTGAAATGTCCTTGTAAATATTACTTCATCAACCCCGTCCAAGTAATCTTTTGGAACTTTTTAAAATTGCCCTCTTATAACTCAATAAGTACTAGAATACTGAGAAGTTAATCACTCCTCTAAATATGTTGAGTGATGAATAGACTCCCTTGTCCCCTTCTTCCTGCCTGGCAACAGCCCACTAACCTATGTTGTACCGGGCGCTAGGCGAGGCGACAAGCCACCTGCCGCGCATACGCGTCCGCCAAGGATCCGCTGCTTCGAATCAAAAAAAATTCTACAATATTGCATACAACAAATATGTAATATAACTAATAAGCAATAAACATTAATCAATAAACAGCAAAGTAATATAAGATGCAACAAATATGAAATAACCAATATTCAACATCAAGTAAGGATAGTAAGCATAATTGGACGACCCTAGGCGGACCTTTTTCTTTCCCCTGGGCGACCCTAGGCGGGCGACTAGGCGAGCAAAACCTCACCCAGGAAAATTGTTCCCAAGTCAATGCGAGACCTCTCCAACCCACACGCCTAAGCCGCCTAGGCGTCGCCTGTGACAACATAGCCACTAACTACTAAGTGAGCAATACGAGCAACACCTATGACTGGTTGCAGCATACCTCCATCCCTCCCTCTCCCTGTTCTACCTTTTCTCTCTTCCATCTCTCTCCGTCTCTCTCCAACCAACCTGCGGCAGAACCTTGTGGATGGCAACATGGGATGAGACATTGCCTGATCTACATCAAACGAGGAAGCCACCAGCTGGTTCCCATCCATAACAATTGCCCCTAGGTGATGTTTGCACGCTTCAGCAGGAAGATCACGGGAATAGAGAGAGAGGGAGATATAGGAATGGTAAGACAGGTAAAGAGAGGGAGAGAGATGACAGGTGATGGTACTGACTGCCACTGGACAGCATCCTACTTGAAAAAGCCTATTCTTTACTTTTCTTAAGTACATTAGAGCTAAGGTCATTCACGTCAGTTTCGCCACTGCTTTTAATGGCGTTAGCAATAAAGTCGATCCTCTAGGTTTAGTGAAGCAAAGATAAGAAGCAATAAATGATTTGACAGTTAAGCGAAGAGGACGTGTGAAATTTAACACTCCCATAAATAATTCCTTGAACTATTGTTTCCCATCCTGTCCGAGTCGAGCATAATATTATACACAGAACATTATACAATAGTTCTCCCGATGAAGAACTACCTTATTATGATCCATTCCTCGCATAAGTGACAATGAATTACTGAATCATGCACTAACTAAAGGGCCAGCTTGATCCACTTAGACATTACATCTAGAATGCCACTTCAAAATAATGAAAAATTGCAATTACACTGATTTGATCAATGGTTCAGGAAAGCAACTATGTCAATGGCATAATGTATTCAGGCTATGAACAAATTAACTAAAAACAAGCTAGTGGGGATTATAGTGCCTAAAACCACTACACTAACAAATTGAAATGTTTGTGCATCGAACATTCATCCTTCACTCCTTTGCAGTTTATACCAGGCAATTTCAAGACTGCACATCAGAGCTCCAGGATATCCCAATCTTTGGGAACCTTTATCCTCTATCCAGCTTTCTAAAGCAACTCCTAGATACAATTCAACTGTTGATCTCCTCTACCTAGATTGTCCGATCCGGTGTGATCCTAGCAGCATCTTGAACCATAATCCAGAATACTGCACTGATGCCTGGCCACTCCCAGAGGGTTCCACTATGTTATTGTGTGAAGGTACTTACTACCTATGAGTTCGCTCATGTCTCAAACACAATCCATTAGTCTCAACATTCACAATTCAGCTAACCTCCTTCCATAGACATGTTTTGTGCCACATAGTAATGATCAAAGAACAGCCGACTAATATTTTTGGTCACTTTATATGTAGTATACAGCTGAATGTACTCCCATAGCACTTCATTGTAAGAATAGTGTCATCCCATGGTATAGTCTTGTCTTTGTCTGCTCCTTTCAGTTCAACTTCAGTAAGAATAGTTAGCTTATTATGTAACTGTCCTTATATAGTTGGCCTTGAGCCTAATGGAAACTATTCTTGATTTGGGTTTTTCCAAGTCCCTCTTTCATATTCTAACACTTAAACTTTACCATCCATATTTAATTCGATTGATAAATTCCCCAAGTGAGGTCATGATGGATGATTGATCCAACAAAATGAAAATGGCCTCTCTTGGGCCTTTTCTAACTATCAATCTTAATTATTGTCATTCACTCCTATAGTTAGAATAACATTCCAAATATCAATTTTCTTACTAGTCATATACCTTTAGATTCCAAAACTTTATCAGCTTTTCTATCATAGATATAAACCTTCACCTTTCTCTAATATCGTCAACTATGACAACATCATCAGCAAACAGACAAGACACTAAACCTCATCTGGAGTGTGAATAATCATCCATAATTAACGTAAGGAAGTAAAGGATTACTGTCAGCTCTTCAAAAAAAAAATCCTATTGTGATATGTTTTCTCACTCCAATTGTTTTAAAACTAGCCCTTGTATGTCTTTAATCACATAAATATGAAACTTAGACATCTATTCTTTTTCACAAGAACTAACACAATCAATTAAAGCATTACACTATGTAGATTTTCAAATTAAATAATATGTGGATTTCTTTTCCCCCTAACTTTATTCAGTCATAGAAGCAAGTAAATATCTTACATGTCAGTTACCTATATCAAACCAAATTGATTTCTCTCTTCGTCTTTGCTCACTTACTCTCCCAGGTTCAGAAACTATTTGTTCAAAACGACAATTGCCTGTACATAGCTTGAATCCCCTTTATTATAATCAGATACATAAGAAAGTGCTCCTCCACTCATCAGCTATTATTTTATTCTCTACAATTTTGTTGAATAAGCTTAAAATTTTAGTACCATTGTCAAATTACTTTGCAACCTTTTGCTGCAAGAGAGCTTTAATTTGCACTTAGATCCTATACATTTGGATGTAGTCTGATTCTAACTGCATTTATTTCTAATATCACTGTGCACACCAATACGTAAATGATAGTAATGATCTTCCCTAGAAGGCTTTGTAAGAAAGGAAGAACAAGGCATAATATAGAGAAAAGGTAGAGCAGACCACAATTGGTCAGAGATGTAACTAATCATGTACTCCAAACTAAGTAAAAGTTCCTGAGATATAGGCTTCCACTTCCAAGTTCCAACTGTGCCAAAATTGTTGAGAGGTCAACTAGTCGGTTTTATTAAAAGGCATTCACCAAATATTTTGCTATAAGGTTGCAAATCTTTTTTGTCAACTTGACATAAACCTACTCAACCTTCATCCTATCATGAAAACTTCATAGTTACTGAGCTCTTCAACGAACTCATTTATTCGCATTCCATCACCTGTGTTTTGTGCACGAGGTCTTCCTTATGAATCTTATTCCCATAACACCCTCTAACCCAATCCTGTAGCTGTCACATGACATACAGATACATCAGCACGCTGGTGTATCATAAAAGATGTGTAAGATTCAAAGTATTTGACATTCTTTTAGATAAAAGAAGGCTTCAGAATTGCATCATCAGCTTACAACAGCACAATATATATCTCCATGAGAAAGCTCCAGCATTTTAATGATTTCTACAAGGCAAAAGCACATTAGATTATGTAGTTAACCAGCCGATGTATTTGTTGATAACCAGCTGATGTATTTGACGCTAAAGTCGTAACTGACGAAATCCTGTATCCCCCCACCAGGCATATTATGTCAATGTGTGTGGCACCTAAATGATCATTTCTAGCCTGACCAGAATGTGGTGATTGACAGAACTGAAGGTAACTCTCCAAGCTCAAGGACTTTGATTGGAGTAGGGACATGCATGGACACAAAAAGAAGATTAAGATAGGAAAAGTAGGGCCGACCCTGGGCATGGGCGAGCCGAGCGACCGCCCAGGGCCCAAAGCTAATAGTGACTGAAAAAAATACTTATTTACATGTAATAATATATATATAATATATAACATGAATCAAATTTATTAAGAAGTCAAAGAAGATATTGCTAATCAAGGATCCAAACTAAAAACTTAATTACATGTACACTAAAATTATTGTAACTTGTCATTACAAATTGATAGTTCATATATTACTTACTTGAAAAAGAAAAATACAACCCACAATTCTAATTAAGAAAGTCGAAAAATATGAAAAATTAATCTATGATTTAAAATATCCATATTTATTAAATAAATAGTCGTTATAAGTAATTATATTAAGCATATTTTGGCTAGCAAGTAAACGAAACGCTAAGCTAAAAAAAGTAAACATTAAGAAAGAATAGAATCCCTATCTATTAGGCTAAAGAAAAAATATTTATAAAAAATAATTTGTTTCCATTCTCTTTCTATATTTCTTCCGATTTTTCTCTACAATTCCATGTTCTCTAAATATAAAACTAATTTTTTGTAGCTTTGTTCTAAACATATTTAGTTTATATAGTTGATAATTTATTTATTTTATTTAGTCATTAATCTTAATAGAATTTATGCTTCAGGTCTACGTAGTATTATGTGTGTTTTGAAGAAAAGGAAAATTAGTTTAACGAAATCAATCCAGATTATATTATTCTTGGTTTACTTTTTGTATTTTATTACATTTTTGTGCTAGTATAATATGTTACTTAGAAAACAATAAAGTTGATATGAAAAAGACAAAAGAGAAGAAGAAAAATAGAACAATTGGTTCATTATCAAAGAGGGTCCTTGGTAGATTTGTTATTAATAGAGTTGTAAGTTCAAATGAACAATTTTCAAAAAAAGTAGTTGATGAACAAGGTGAAATAAGTCGTGTGTAAGAATTAGGTGATGAACAATGAAAATGACGGTTTTAATAATCTTGATGAGAATACGAATTATAGCAATAGAAATATGATCATCTTGACGGTACTAATAAAAATTCGGGTAATGGAAAAGTAGAACGGATTATTCGAACATTTATGATCTAAGAACATAGACCAAATTTTATTATTTAAAAAATTAATAATATTATTTAATTCAATATTTCTAATGTTGAGAATGAAAAAATTATACGGGCCCAAATTTTATAACCGTCCAGGACCTCAAAAATTACAGGACCGACCCTGAGGAAAAGTAAATGATGCTTCAAACTTACAATGTTAACACCTATGATATGATATGTAGGACATTTCTCCTTACCAATGTTCTAGTCTATGAAATCAACAAAGAAAGGCCTTCGCCCTTGGATCTACAAAATTTGGTAGATGATTTGCAAAATATGAGAAAAATACCAATCGTAAGAGGGATGAATTAGAGCAACGATAACGTTATATAAGGATGACGTTATCATATTTTTCACACATTTATGTACCGCAATCCCAAATAGCTACTATGGTGCTACCATAGCACACAAATAAGTTGTTAAGTGTTATATTAGAGTTATTAGTTATTGGACTTTAGTCCCACATTGCTTAGAGTAATAGGAGAGGAGGCTAGCCTCTCCTATATATATATATGTAGTTTCTCTTCAATAAAGAAATCATCTATTTTATTCCATTCTGCATGGTATCAAAGCCATAGAAGAAAAAAAAAATTTCCACAACAAAAAAATTCACCCCCCCTCGCCGACCCCCCTGCTGCCCCCCCCCCCCTTCGCCGACCCCCCCCCCCCCCCCCAGTCGCCCCCCCCCCCCCCTTCGCCGACCCCCCTGCTGCCCCCCCTTCGCCGACCCCCCAGCTGTCCCCCCTTCGCCGACCCCCCCCCCCCCCGATCCAGCCTCCCTCTGCCCGGATCTGCTGTGCAGACCCCCGGTTCTCTCCCCCTTCCCGGATCTGCTGTGCAGACACCCGGCTCCCCCACACTCCGGATCTGCGACGCAGACACCCGGCTCCCCCACACCCCGGATCTGCTGTGCAGACACCCGGATCCCCTCCCACGTCCCGGATCTGCTGTGCAGACACCCGGATCACCCACGATGGCTCAAAACCCCAACATTTTCCATCAGCCACCACACACCCTCCGAACCCTAGTTTAAAAAAAATAAAAAAGAAAAAAAAGAAAAAAACGAAAAAAAAGAAGGAAAAAAAAAAGTCAGTGGTCTAATGCTTTATTCCTAGATTAAGCCGTTTGGACTTAACAAATGATTTTCCTACCCTAATCTTCACATCCAAATCTACACAGAGAATGATCGTATTTTTTCCTGTGTCCTGACGTGTTTATTTTCTATGTGCGCCAGGTGTTGACCACGTTTATAGCACATTCGTAAAGTTGGTGTGATTTTTGGGGTTGGAAAGAACTCGCGACGGTTGCTTCCATTTCAGGATGACAGATTCGAAGGCAGATGATGGTAACGGTGTCAGCAACACGACGAGCACTGGCACGACGATCTCTTCGACTCGACTTGTCGACCGTCGATTGGACGGTCCAGATGGTTACTCAACATGACGGAAGAAAGTTGAGAAAACACTTCGTGGGATGCGGCTATCTAAACATTTAACTGACAGCCCTCCGGCGACGACTGATCCCACATTTGAACAGTGGAAGACGGATGATAGTCGACTGTTTACACAGTTGATGAACTCTATGGAACCGTCCGTCGAGGACATGGTTCAAAACACGGACACGGTCAAGGAGCTATGGGAGGTCCTAGCAACGGCGTTCGATGGAAAACGCGACTTGTCTCGCATATACGACTCGGTTGTTGGCGTTTACCGAGCAACTCAAGGAGACAAGTCTCATAAGGACCACTTCCGATCCTTCAAGGCTATGGTGGATGAAATTGATCGTGTTCTTCCTCTGACGGCGGATATCAATGAAGCTCGGGCTCAACGCGAGCAGCTTCATGTTATGGCATATCTTGCATCTCTCCGTCCTGATGCGGACTCGGCTCGATCTCAGATCATTGCTGGATCTGATGTTCCATCTTTGATGGAGGCCCACTTCCGTGTTCTTCGGGCCGCAAAGGTAGTTGAGACCACTCCGGGAGATACTCCTACTGATCGATCTGCCCTTGGTAGCGCTGCTCGTCCTGGCGTTCGTGGTGGACGTGGTGGACGACGAGGTGGTCGGACTTATGGTCGCGATGGCGGACACGGCAATGGTGGTCGTGATGGGGGACGACTACGAGCATGCTTCCACTGTGGCCAACAGGGATATTTCCAGTGGCAGTGCCCTAAAGCTCCTGTTGCCAATATTACTTCGGATGCTACTGATAATAGCGTTCGTTCGGTTCAGATGAGCGACGATTCTTACGCGGAATTTCTTGAGTTCCTGGCTCAACGTCATGGTGAAGCATCAACGTCTGGTTCCACAGCCGGATATTCCGCAGCATGCATAGTAAAACCCAAGCAGTGGGTAATTGACTCTGGTGCATCCTCACACATGATTGGTGACGCGGGTATGATACATGATTATGTACCTGTCCGTCGTGCTTCTGGCATTACTGTTGCCAATGACGGTTCTCTGGCAGTCCGCGGCCGTGGAAGTGTCACTATTTCTTCCAGACTGTCAGTTACCTCTGTTCTACTTACTCCTGGGAACCCGTTCAATTTACTTTCTATCAGTCAACTTACTCGTGAACTTCATTGCTCGGTAACCTTTTTTTCTGATAATTGTGTTTTTCAGGACCTGACAACTGGAAAGACTATTGGTAAGGGACATGTTACTGGAGGCTTGTACCTGTTTGACGCAACTCCTTCTGTTGTTTATGCAAGCATGAAACTTGATCCGGTCGAGTTATATTGTCGGTTAGGTCATCCGTCGTCTCCAGTTCTCCAGAAAATGTACCCATCTTTAGCTATTCCCTCTTCTTTTCATTGTGAGCCATGTAGTTTAGCTAAACATCATCGGATTTTTTATCTGGTGAGTCCAAATAATCTTGCAACCACTCCTCTCGAGTTGATGAATTCTGATATATGGGAACCTTGTCCGACTGAATCTGTAATGGGTTTTAAGTACTTTGTCACGTTTGTCGATGATTACTCACGTGTCACTTTTATTTATTTAATGAAAAGTCGCGCTGAATTATTTAACATCTGGTGTAACTTTCATACCGAGATAACTACACAATTTGGTCTTCCAATCAAAACCTTTCGGAATGACAATGGTCGTGAGTATTTATCTCGTGATCTTGATAAACATCTGGCCAGCAACGGCATCATCCACCAAACCTCTTGTGCGTACACACCACAACAAAATGGTGTAGCCGAACGCAAGAATCGTCATTTATTGGAAACAACACGTGCTCTTATGTTTCAAACACGTACTCCCAAGAAATTTTGGTCGGATGCGGTCCTTACAGCTTGTTATCTTATTAATCGCATGCCGTCGTCAGTTCTCCATGGTAGCACTCCCTTCTCTAGGCTCTTTCCTGGAAGAGAGCCGTTTCCTCTGCCTCCCTGCATCTTTGGTTGCTTATGCTATATTCGGGATACCCGACCAACCCTTTCTAAATTGGATCCTAAGGCTATACAATGTATTTTTCTTGGGTATCCTAAAGATCGAAAAGGGTATCGGTGTTTCTCTCATGTCTTAAAGCGATATTTTTTCACTTGGGATGTTACCTTTGTCGAAACAAAATTTCCTCTGTTCCCCCAATCAACAGGTCCAGCTCCCCTGATCTATCCCGAAGAAGATTTTTTGTTGTTTTCTCCTCAAACACAACAACCCCCCGTACGGGTGCCCTCCTTTACCGAGCCAATCTCCCAGGATGATGGTCCACATACACCGATTCAGCCATTAACGACATCAACCACAGAATCTTCCTCCTCTGGTTCCACCAGCAGCTCCGGCTCCAGTGAGTTGCCTCCATCTGTCCCTCCAGCAGCTCCACCAATTCCGCCAACAGCTCCGACGATTCCGCCTCCAGAACGTCCTCGTCGTGCATGTCGAGATCATCCTTTGTATGTTAACAACTACAAAGGACTTACCAGTCACACTCAGTCTCTGGTAGCTACTATTGATGGGATTCAGATCCCCAAGACCGCTGAGGAGGGTCTCCGACATCCTGGTTGGCGTGCTGCTATGCACGAGGAGATGAAGGCTCTCCAGGAGAATCATACCTGGGACTTAGTCGATCTACCTCATGGTAAACAGGCAGTCGGCTGCAAATGGGTGTTCACGATTAAGATAAAACCGGATGGCACTCTTGACCGATTGAAAGCTCGTCTGGTGGCCAAAGGTTACTCTCAAACCTATGGTGAGGATTACTTCGAGACTTTTTCTTCTATGGCCAAAATGACGTCCGTTCGTGTCCTCATGGCCTTGGCCATTCGCTATGACTGGCCTTTACTTCAACTCGATATAAAGAATGCTTTCCTCCACGGAGATCTTGATGAAGAAGTATATGTGATGCAACCTCCCGGGTTCGTTGCAAGGGAGGGTAAGGTGTGTCGTCTAAGGAAGGCCCTCTATGACCTGAAACAATCACCTCGTGCATGGTTTGGTAGATTTACACAGGTGGTTACTCAATTTGGAATGTGTCAGTCGAAGAAGGACCATTCAATCTTCTATCGACACACATCTGCTGGAAGAATACTTCTTGGTGTCTACGTTGATAATATTGTAATCACGGGAGATGACAGCCAGGGTATTGCAAGTCTCAAGAAGTTTCTTGGAGAACAATTTCAAACCAAAGATATGGAATCCTTGACTATTTCTTAGGCATTGAAGTCACACGGGGTAAGCGGGACATTGTAATGTCTCAAAAAAATATGTACTGGATATACTAAATGATGCAGGCATGATGCAAGCAAAGGTAGCAAACTCACCTATGGATCCAGGGGCAAAATTACTCCCAGACGAAAGGGTCCTGATGACCAATCCAGATCAGTATCGTCGAGTGGTTGGAAAACTCAACTACTTGGCAGTCATGACGCGTCCGGATATTTCTTTTGCAGTAAGCGTCGCAAGTAGATTCATGGCTTCTCCAAGAGTTTCACACTGGCAGGCAGTTCTCAGAATTGTGTTATCTAGTAAAGAATCCAGGAAAAAAAATTCGAATGGAGAATAATGGACACACTCGCATTGAGTGTTTTACTGATGCTGACTGGAGGGCAAGTTTGACAGATAGACGGTCTACATCTGGCTACTCAGTATTTGTTGGCGGAAATCTAGTATCATGGAAAAGCAAGAAATAAAGTGTGATAGCACGCTCAAGCTCGGAAGTAGAATATCGAGCTATTGCTCATGGCACGTCAGAGATATTATATATGAAGCATCTCCTACAAGAACTGGGAGAAGACGCAGGATCTCAAGTGGCAGACCTATGGTGTGATAACCAATCTGCTATTCACATTGCCATCAATCCAGTATTTCATGAACGGACGAAGCATATTGAAATTGACATTCATTTTGTTCGTGATGAATATACAAAAGGAGTGATAAAGTTTCAACATGTGCGGACCGACGACCAGATAGCTGATATCTTCACAAAGCCTCTTCTGGGTCCCCGGGTTCAATTTTTATATAACAAGCTGGACATGATTGACATCTATGCTCCAGCTTGAGGGAGGGTGTTAAGTGTTATATTAGAGTTATTAGTTATTGGGCTTTAGTCCCATATTGCTTAGAGTAATAGGAGAGGAGGCTAGCCTCTCCTATATATATGTGTAGTCTCTCTTCAATAAAGAAATCATCTATTTTATTCCATTCTACATAAGTGTTGTCAATGGCGCATCGGAGAACGGCATTCGCGCAAGGTATTGCGTGGCGCAGCACTGCGCCTTGCCACCACTCATGGCGCTCAGTTGAACATAGGTGAGCACCTTAGCGCACAATAGCACTTCATGTGCCATGGTGTATGACGCAAGAAATGGCACGCTTTATTTTATTTTTTTACTTAAACTATCTCGACCATTCAGGCCTACAAGTAACGCAGGCCCACAAATAACCCTAATAGTCAGATATAAGTCGTCTCCTTTCTCTCTCTTTTTTTCTTTAAACAATCACAACCACATCTTTTCTTTTTCTTGATGGCGATGACATCAAAGAAATTTCATTTTATGATGATGATGAGTAGTAGTCTAGTAGACTAGTTACTACTAGTGTAGTAATTAATAAATGATATTTTGGTGGTTTGGCAAACTTTTTGACAGAAGTCATAAGACATTAATATAACTATTGTGTTTATTTTATTGGTTTGGCATTTTGGCATTTAGCTGATTACTACAACTCATGCTTTGAACTGAAGTTTCTTTTATGCTTTAAATATCTTGTTTTGATATGTGATTTCTTTTAAATATTACTGTCGTTTATATATGCTCTACAGTTTGTGCATTACTCTCTACATAATTGTTACTGGTATTATAATTTGTCTCGTTAATATAAGTTTTTTTATTTATATATGCTATGTACAATGTGTACATTACTCTCTACATATTTTAGAGTGTTTATACAAGACTGTGTGGTATGTATATAAAATTTAGATTATTTTCTAGATTATTATAAAAATAAAACTTGATCTCGCTTAAACGAGGCAGGCACCGCGCCATGCGCCTTTGGCGTTACAGATATCTTCC
This sequence comes from Iris pallida, assembly GCA_029216955.1. NCBI lineage: Eukaryota > Viridiplantae > Streptophyta > Magnoliopsida > Asparagales > Iridaceae > Iris > Iris pallida. Next base: position 2,243,946 of record JANAVB010003598.1, read on the forward strand.
GTCTCACCCACGCCATGCGTCGTGACGGCACTGAATCATTCAAAGAATAACAGTAGCGCCATGAACAAGATTAACAAGAGGGGGGAAGGATAAGGCAAGAAACAAGTGTGTGGTGTATCTGTTTTCCATTTTTTCTATTTATATTCTCTTTTTTATGGGAGTTGGATAGTTTGGAGCAAAAAGGATATCGGCTACGAGCAAAGTTACCGATTCTTTCCTAAGGGTGTCAGCATGGAAAAGGATCACCCTTCATTCCCATGCTTTGAATGGTGGTTTCTTTCATGCTTTAAATATCTTGCTTTAAAGTGTGAATTCTTTTAAGTAGTATTATCGTTTATATATGCTCTATAGCCTATACATTACTCTCTAAATCATTGTTAATAGTATTATGTGACGTTAATATATATTTTTTGTTTATAATATGTTATATACAATGTGTACATTACTCTCTACATCCTTTAGAGTGTTTACACAAGACTATGTGATCTACATATAAAACTTAGAATATTTTCTAGATTATTATAACAATATAAAACTTGTGCCACGCTTCAACAAGGCACGCACCACGCAACATGCACCGTGACAACACTGATGCAAATATATGAATTCAACATATTTCGGCTTACTTGGAGAGATCACTATATATGTCCAAATTCTTAGGTCTGGCCATGAAAAGTTTAACTCGCAAAAAGAATAGTCGTAAGAAGCTTTTTACATCAAATAAAATAATAACTAGGACCAATAAATTAAGTTTGGACCATCAGAACATTTTAAAAAAGTATGGGATTCTCAATTTTTTGTATAAACTATTACGTGTTTTTGTTGTAATTGTTGCATCATACTTATAAGAAAAGGAGATTTAATTGTATAAAAGTAATAAAAGTTGGGTGTTACAACCATAAGTACTAGATATTGGACTTGCTAATGTTAAGAGAGAACCTCTTATCGAGTTTGTATTCAAATAGTCATGTCCAAAAAGTTGATATAATGTCTCTGTTACAGCAGTCAACAGTGCATGACTATAAGAAATTAACGATATCAAAGTAAAAAATCTAAATAAAATTTAAGCATTTCAAGCTTAGGTAACGGAGCTCAAAATGACATTGTATCCAAATAGAACAAGAAGTCTAGTCTTTCATAGAAAAACAACAAAATTTAATACCCTGTTATCTACAATGTGAACTAATCATCCTATACTCAAGTCTATGCTACTTCTTGACCCCCAAAGATGAAAGCATAAAACTAAAAACTTTAATGCATTTCAAGCACAAGCAAGTGAGCTCAAAGTGGCATCACAACCATGCAGAAAATAGTCAGCAGCCTTCTAAAACTATCCCAGCAAACAAGAAAAGTTGGAAGCATTTTTGTTCCTTGCATTTTTGTTACTTACTTGCTATAGGTTCGTCTATGTTAATATCTTAAGATACATTGTACGTATCTTATCATAGTTTGCAGTATCGGCCGATAGCGATCCGATACAGCCGATACCAGTACAGTTTGCAATATCCCGATCCGATACCGACTGATACCGATATTGGCCTACACCAACATTAGGGGTCTCTTTTCCAGTCAATTCGGCAAAAAAATTGATCGAAAAAGACTAATCAACAAGGATGTAAATGGAAGAAAAGAAAAAAAACTTATGTATTGCAGGTAAACCAATTATCAATGGTGACTATTATTTGATTCAATTTCAAAACTACTATGAAACAACACATAAAATACTTAAAATTCAATACTGATTCCAATGGTCATAGGAAGGATCTGATACTAATACCAAAAAATCCAACACTCTGATCTGAAACCGCCAATACTACCGATACCGCCGATCCCGATGGTCATAGGAAGGATCCGATACCGAATGAAGTATGAACCTTGCTTATGAAACGATATTAATGATAGGTAGTATCGTTTTTTTTTACTCCAATCATGAATCTGGATTCTATAACTAGATATACTTGTGAAGATGAAACAAAGAAAAGATGTCTAGAAAAAATGTATTAAATCATGTTACTATACACGATACACAATACACAAGCAAATTGACACACAATACAATACACGAGTTGACAACCTAAATTGTCGTCTAGGAAGCACAAACACTCCCGAAATTGGTGGTGTGCCATGTCGGACACTTATTGGGCACTTAAAGACACTCCAAAAACACTATGATACGCCAGAATACGTGCCATGTATGTGTTGTATGTGTTGTTGTGTCATATCATACTCTGTTGTATCAAAGTATAGTTCTTTCGAACCAAAGTTGGATTTTTTCCCTTAGTTATATCTAAATATTGAACATTTGAGGCTATAGGAATTTCTCCTTGCTTGCTAAACGGTGAAAGTTCAATAATCATTTTTTTTACTAAATTCTACTCCTTGCAACCAAATTTCTCTCTGAAACAACAAAGTTCGATCCTTTTTTACTAAATGCTACTTCTTATAACCAAATGTCTCTCCGAAACAATAAAGTTTGATCTTTTTTGTACTAAATCCTACTTTTTCGCTATGCCTATAAGAAAGTTATCATTTTCCAACCAAAATCGGATCTTTCTTCCTTGAACGGTGAACAACATCGCAATGCTACATTATGTACGTAAAGTTGAAAGAAATAAAGAAAGAAAGAAAGAAAGAAAGAAGGGAACTTTTTCGAGGGAAGCGGACCTTACCTCCCGCTCGTTACACATGGGTATCTGCAGCATGACCATGGGGTACTCGAGGCCTTCCTCGACGTCCTTCTTCGCCCCCACGTAGTAGCCCTCCTTCGGCTCCGGCCTGAGCCCCCTGAGCTTGATCCAGGCGCAGCCGAGCGTGAGGAAGATCCGGTCCACCGACTGGACGAGGAAGAGCACGATGCAGACGTTGGCCATCCACTGCAGCGGCGGGGCCAGGTACCGGGCCCGGACGAGGAGCCAGTTGGCGTAGAGGGACTCGAGGGCGTGGGCGGAGGAGGAGAGGGAGGGGGGCGCGAAGTGCCAGCCGCGGGAGTAGGCGGCGAGCTCGAGGAGGAGGAGGAGGAGGGAGAGGAGGAGGAAGGAGCGGATGAGGCGGTAGAGGCGGGAGTCGTCTGAGGGGGAGGGGCGGGCGGAGGGGGAGGGAGATGCGGGAGAGGAGGTTGCGGAGGCGGAGGCGGAGGAGGAAGGAGATCTGTCGGGCGGAGTGGTGGCGGCCGACCGGGGTCGACGGGGAGGCGGCGGAGGGGGAGGAGGCTGAGCCGCCTCCGCCGCCGCCGGCGGCGGAGGAGGAGGACTGCTCCGGCGGGAGGAGGGAGAGGCGCTCGCGGTTCCACCACTCCTGGAATTCGTAGTTTGGTGGACGAGACATTATTTTTGGATCTGTGGACAAAAAAATGAGAACGACCGAGATCTCTCTCTATTTCTTTGGTTGTTAGGGATCATACTTTTTTTTTTTTTTTTTTTTTTTTGCATACAAGCACCTTAACTTAAATTTTCTCTTATTTTAGTCCTTAGGATAGTATAGGTGGAAAATATTAATTAGCTTAATTTCAACTTTGTACCCTCAAGTATTCTAGTTTTTCAACTTAGAGACGTCAAGTATCCTAAAAAAATAAGAGAAATTTTGAATCGCACTCTACTTTTGTTACACATATTCAAGATGCATCCATGTACTTTACCTTAATGTAAGTCACTCCCCACTTTTGACGGAAACCGTCCAACATTGACGGTCAACGCGTTTGACCGATAATTTTGGACGAAAATATCATCGTCTTCTTTCTTCCCAAACCCAAATCCTAATCCTAATCCCTCCCCCGCTCCCGCTCCGCTGCCGTGTCCTCGCCCCGCCGCACCACCACCATCATTACTACCACCTTCACCATCACCACTACCACCACCTTCACCATCACCACTACCACCAGCACCATCACCTTCACCAACACCACCATCACCACCACCGCTTTCCCGTCGCCTCCGCCCCCGTGCCCCTCCCCCCCCCCCATCTCCCCACGTGTGCGGCCGCTGCCATCAGTCCCTCCTCTCGAGCTTCCTCTACTCCTCCTCCATGAGAAACCCTAGTTTCTCCACTCCTCCAATGACGGTCTCCGAAATCTATGCCGCGTGCATGGTCGGATGTAACACCCAGTTTTCCAGATGAGGGTAATTTTGAAATTTTGTAATTATAATTATTAATTATTGATATTTATTTCACATTATAATTTTTGGTGATTTTTAATAATTTTTAAACTATTTAAAAACTGCTTTAAGTCATGACTTGTGATTTTGACGTGCTGCTAGTGAAACCCTAGAGACTGCATGACCTAAAGCCTAACCATGTCATTAGGATGATTTAATTATTATTTTTAGCCTAGGGATAATTTGGTCATTTTGACTTATTTGAATTATTTGATGATTTATTGAATTGGTGAATTCTAGTTGACCTTGACTTGTTGAGACCTAGTGAACTAGCCTAGAAGCTAACCCTAGCCATGGTGACCCTAGTCTAACTTAGGTTAACCTACTTTTAGTCATTAGAGATTAGTTTTAGAATGAGAGGATTAGTTTAAGTGGAATTATTTCATGGTTTGTGATTTTAATGAAAGGACTAGTGATTTAAGGACTTAATGACTTGTGACTTGGCCCATGGCCAATTATTTGACACCCTAACCCTAACCAAACCCTAAATGACCAGCCACATAGGGATTCCCACCCTATATAAACACTTATTCATTAGGGCTTGCCTCCTTTATTCATTCCAACACTTGGAGAAAGAGAGGTATTGTTCCCCTTCCCAAAAATCTCCAAAAATCCATTTTTATTCCTTTTTAATCCTAGTTTCTTGCATTAGCACCTAATACTCTCCTATTTTCTGATTGTGGGGTTTAATCTCAGCTTTGGATCAATTTGGAGCTTTTGCCATCAAGAGGAAGAATTCCCCATTTGAAGCTTTTCCAAGCTTTTTGCACATATAGGTAAAACCCTTTAAATTGATTTAAATTTCGGTTTTCTTTGCATTTAGGGCTAGATCTAGGAGTCCCCTAGGTGTCCCCGAAATTTGGGTGGATTTTGTGTCCGTTTGGTGTCCGTATCGGACACGTGTCGTAGTGTATACCTAGGTGTTTGATGAAATGCCTAAGAGGGATTTTCTTTCTGTTTTTCCAAATCTTTTTGATTGAATTCCTAGATCTATATGTGTACTTCATATTCGTGTCCTACTGAGCACATTTCTGGACACGTTCGTGTCCATATTTAGACACACACGCGTGTACGAGGACACCGTACAGTGCCCTGCTACTCGGGGTCGACACAGGACACGACACGGACTCTCGTGAGCTGATTTTTGGTGGACACGTGCGTGAAATCACTGACACACAGCACACAAAATTTTAGGCAGTATCATCGAGTATTTTGGGAGATATTCGACCTGCATGGGCCACCACTAAAAACAGTAGACACGTGCACGACACTTGTGGGTTCGTGTGTCGTGTCCTAGAGGGCTCGACACACGTACACGAGCCCCCTCCTTCACTGCACTGTACCTACACTTACACACTGTTCAGACACGTGTTTGGACACGTTTTGTGTCACTGTTTGACACAGGAAGGACACGACTAGACCCCCCCCCCTATGTTGGTATATATTTTCCCTAGATTTCGAATGAATTAATTAGGTTTTCAAATGGTTTTGGTTTGAAATTTGTTAAATGTCTTATACTCAAGTTCTGATTTGGATATCCTGAGATTGATTTCATTTTTAAACTGTTTTAAATGGTGTTTTAATTCATCATATTCGATTCCTACATATGTAATGGATACTGTATGTTGGGTTTTACATGTTAGAATTGGGTTTTTGCTCTTGAATGAGACTTTCACTACCACCGTATGCCATGACCCTGTATGTCGTCCTTTTAAATCGTATGATTTGTTTAAGTTCTGAGACTTTGATTGTGGGGGTTTGACCTAGAAGGAGTATGAACATTTTAATTTCGAGGACGAAATTTTTCTAAGGGGGTAGGATTGTAACACCCACTTTTCTAAATTGAGGGTAATTTTGAACTTTTGTAAAAGTTTATTATTTAATAATAGGATTTATGATTTATGGAAATTTTTAATTAATTTAATACTATTTAAAATTGGTAAATTATAATTTTGATGTGTTAGCTAGTGAACTCTAGAACTGTTGAGCCCAGAGACTAACCATGACCATGGGGACCTAACCGTGTGATTAGAATGACTATTTACAACTTTTTAGGCTAAGGGTATTTTGGTCATTTTGTGACTTTTGAATTATTTAGGATTTTGATTAATTGGTGAATTTTAGATTATTTTAATAATATTTAAATTGACGTATTATGATTTTGGTCATTTTTCATATTTTAATATTTTGAGAAAATTTTATATTTTTAATATTGTTTTTATTGGATTTGTTTAGTCGGGTTTGAGTTTCGTCTCGTTCCGACTTGTATTGTGACCCGGGTAGCTTAAACTCTAGATGGGACCCAATATTAAGTTAAGCATGGCTCACAAGACCCAACATTTAAGTTAGTTAATTAAACTAATTTTTATCATGTTAGAATGGTTAAGTTAGAGACTCAAAACTAGATCATTTTGACCCCAAACTTGAACCTAGTCTAGACTTAACCATATGAGACTAGAGAGGGGCAATTAGGACATTTCCCATTAGCCCTAATGGACACTTTATGGCAGCCACCTTTAGGAGAGAATGATTCATTTTATTCATTACAATCTTGCCTCTTTTATTTTTCTTTTGTTCTTCTCCAATTTTAGAGAGTCTTCCCATTGATTTGATCTCCAAATCAAATCATTCCTTCACCAAACCTTCCCTCAATCATTCCCATTCTCCAAGGGAAGGGTGCTACCAAGGATTGGAAGAGGAGTGCAAGGAGGAGTGTCCACTTTGAGGGATCTTCGTATCGGAGCCGTGTCCTAAAGGATTTCATTGGGATTCCACTCCCAACAGGTAAAATTCATCCTCTAAACCGATTTCCTTTGCATATAAATTAGTTTTGAATCCGTAGGATCCATTCTCATGTATGTGTCCCATTTAGATTCAAATTTGAGGCCATTTGGAGCTCTCTTGAGGATTTTAGATATGTGTCTTGTGTCCTACTTGATAGATCCCAAATTAGGACACCCCACGTGTATGTATGTATGATAATAGTTTAAATAGATATTTAAATTCAGTTTTATAATGGTTAGAGAGTGGATTGATCTTAGTTAGGATGGTTAGAATGAGTTTCATTTGGATACCTATGTTTGTATCCAAGTATCTTGGGTGTTCTTTTGTCAAATTCGTCATAATATTCATCCACGTTTTTATTAACCAAAGCAACTTAGAAATGTCATAACTTTTAGCTTAGAACTCCGATTTATCTCCCATTTTTAAAAAAAAATCGTATCGAAGTTAGCTTTCCAAATATATATTTTAATAAGCCAAATTCCTTCTGTAACTTTCTGTAGAATTATTTGAGTGTCAGCTGTACGAAAGACGAACGTGTTTCGGTATTTTCGCGATTCCGGGAGCTTTCGGACACGAAAATGCGATCCGTTTAAAGTTTCGGAAAGCTAACACAAAGGGCTACGACATACTTTAATCTTAAAATTTAGTGAATGCCCAATTGGTACAGTATTGGTTTTAAGTAGAAGAGTGACTATACGATATATGTATTTTGTGTAACCTATGAGCCTATGTAGTATGGGTATTAAATGAATATAGAGTATGTAATATGCATGAATGAATGTCATATATGAATGAATCAATCAATCAAAGGTATAAGTAAAATATAATGCATTGTAATGAATGTTAACATATATAATGTATAAAAGTATGTATGTAAATGTGCATGAATGTATATATCTATGTAACTATGTAAATATGCATGATGTAACATATGCCTATATATATAAATATGTATGTAATATGGATATGCATGTATGTATGAATGTATGTATTTATATATATTATCTATTTTATATTATGCACTAGTCATAACCCGTGCCCATAGGGCATGGTTCATTTAAGGTATTCCCCCTCAAAATCTTGGACCCCCAATTTTAAACGAACAATAATAATTATGAGGCCCCCATCAAAATATTAAATCCCAACCACTGCTGGATGTGAATTTTCTTTGGATTCCCCATAAAACCCCACTCTCAATAATGCTCATCCACAACCATTATGAGTGCAAACCCCACTCTTTGGATTCCCCATAAAACCCCACTCTCAATAATGCTCATTCCCCATAAAATCCCACTCTCAATAATGCTCATCCACAACCATTATGAGTGCAAACCCTACTCTTTGGATTTCCCATAAAACCCCACAACCGTTGATTCACCAAGATTAAATCCCAACCACTCTTTATCTTGGCACAGTCAGCCCTAGGATTCAAAAACCTTTTGTCACGACCCGCTACCCAAATTGTTGGACCAGGCCGAGTTATGCCCAGCCTACGTTTGATATAAAACGTAGTAAGCTGTTCTAAAGACAACAGGATAAGACTAAATGTGCTAACAGTTCTATAAGTGAATAAAAGTCATAAATGCTCCAAACACAAAAGTCGTCTCATATAGTATAATGTCTAAAGTACAAGTCTGAAATGTAAAACTGGATACATGTCCAGTTACAAAATACGTAGTCTAAATACATGACTACTCTTAAAAGTCTAAAAACAAAAAGACAACTAGGCGAGGTTTCCCGCAGGAACATCCTCGTAAAGCAGAGCCGGGTCCTCGGTAGTAACTCCATAATACGGATCACAGAGCAACTCCTCCTCAGTAAGGACACCTACAACATTATCCTGTCAGGACGGGAGCAAGTACTGAATCTAGCAAACTAGCATATGAAACATGAAAATGAACATAAGAGGAAATAACTGGAAACATGGCATCATACAATCTATCATGGCAAGGACATATATGTCATAGTGACAGATGTATATGTAATATTTAAAACTGTAGCAGGTACGTGATCGGTCAATAGATGTACAATGTGCTGGGGCACATGTAAATGAAATGTACATACGTACAAGTGTACAGCATAGGTGTACATCCGTACAGAAATGCGGGATAAAGGCCTACGGCGCAGTAACATATAAAATGTAACTTTGCTCGGTACGATAAAGGGGGCATGATCACGTACTCTACTATCAGTTTCCCCATAACCCATATTCTAATCATGTGAGAGATACATAAAACTGTTCTAAGCATGGTAGTAACGGAAAGTACAACATGTGATATTTTAACTTGCTACCCCAAGGATCAGCATTTAACATGGTTGGATTAGCAGTTCATTTATGTAACAGTATGTAAAGTTTGTAGAAAGTACTTGCCTCTAGCAAAGCAAAGCAAAATAAGCTGCGATAAAAGTGTTATGGATGTCCGGTAACTCGTCACTGTAGAAATAAATGCAATAACTTAGTTTTTACACTAAGCTAAAACGCTAAGACACTAATTGGTGAAACACGACTTGTGACTGGGCACCTAGCCAAAATGATGATTTTAGCATAGGAGACCAATGTGGGGTGACACACTACTATAACTAACTTTCTAGGGTCTTTACACTAGTGAGGGGTGAGGTTCAAAACGGCTAAAACTCAAAATAACACAAAAAGTTACAAGTCGTAATTAATCAATAAATAAATCAAATGATCATTGTGTTTTAACAATTTTTGAGATAGACAAAAAGCTTAATTTTGCATGAAATAAAGTACCAAAATGATCTTTGCTAATTATAGAAATTTATTATAATTTTTCTGGAATTTATTAACCAGTACAAATATTTTATAAAAATCAGTTTTCCTAAGTATACAGAAAATGAGTTTTGGTTTCATATGCCAAACTAGTGGCAAAACTGTAAATTAAATACTATAAAAATTATACTAAATTAGCTAAATTAACATAGTATCTAAATACTATTTTTCCAGAATTTTAGCAATACTTTAAGTATTTTTAGAAATCCAAAAACAATATTGTACACTATTTGAAATTAAAATAATTAATTATCTGCGTATTTTGTCCATGTACATAATTTGAACCAAAGTTCAAATACAGGACCCAAGGCCATGAACCAAGTCCAATATAACTTGTACAGGTCTTGAATGTGTGAAAACACATTTGGGGCCCAAAAACCCATGCTAGGCTTGGACACCAAATGGTTGCAGTAATTTAAATACACTAAAATACAAATTGGTAAAAGTGCAAAATAAATATTAATATTTTAATAAGGTAAAGTTTATACAAAGTGAATATATACATACCCATGTTAAAAGTACATATGTATATATATATATATATATATATATATATATATATATATATATATATATATATATATATATATATATATATATATATATATTATTTTTTTTTGTATATATATATATATATATATATATATATATATATATATATATATATATATATATATATATATATATATATATATATTATTTTTTTTTTTGTATATATATATATATATATATATATATATATATATATATATATATATATATATATATATATATATATATATATATATAAGAAAATACTTAATTATAAAGTATATATACATATACAAATATTTTATATATATATATATATATATATATATATATATATATATATATATATATATATATATATATATATATATATATATATATATATATATATATAATAATATATACACATGAAAATATATACATATATGTATATAAACACAAATATATATATATAAAAGTTTACTAACTATAAAATTATATATACATATATAAAATACTGCCAAAAATATAGTATATTCATATATATATATATATATATATATATATATATATATATAAAACAGAAAAAGAAAAAGAAACAGCAGTAAAGGGGGGCTCGAACCCGAGCCAGAGCGCTGGGGGGGGGGTTTAAGTCGGGTCGGGCTGGCCAGGGGGTCAGCCCACGGCACTCGATCCTGTGTCCGGACAGTTAGGGACACAGGATTCTATATGTTCGTGCTATGCACGACACGCACGAACACTAATTCACGTGTCCAACTACTGGACGAGCGTCCCCGTGTCCTGGCGAACCACGTACGTGGATTTGGGACACGGACGACACGAAATGAGCCTTGGTACTCACGTGTCCGACGTCGAAAGGGGGTTTCGATAGCTCTGGACGGCGGAGGAGGCGTCGGCGAGGCAGCGCTCGGGTGGCACTGGGGTCGTCTCGTCGAGGCGCGTCGGAGGATGGTGGTTGCGGGCGGTGGCGCTCGTCGTAGGGGATGGACGAGCGTTCGTCGGAGTTAGGTTTAGGGTTTGGAGTTTGGGGCTGTGGGCGAGGTGGTCGGGGTGGCTGGGTGATGATTTAGGGTTAGGGTTTGGTCTGGGGAAGGAGAGGGGTTTAAATAGAGGGTCGAGTCGGTCGGGGGCAGCCGAAAATGGCGGGGGAAAGGTGGGCGGTGGCCGTCGGGCAGTCGGTGCAGCCGAGTCGTCGGGGGAGTGGGTAGATTAGGGTTTTGCAATTTGGCCCCCATAGTTTAGGAAATTACAAGAAGGCCCTATCAGAGTCTAAATGCAAATAAGAATTTGCATTCCACACTTTAAAACATTTCACTAATTGCATACTGATATAAAAACAAATCTAAAAATTACAGAATGATATTAAAACAATTTAAAAAATTACAAATTAATATTTTTGTATTTTAAAACTCATTTAAAACTCATTTAAAAATTCTAGAAAAATTCCTAAAAATCTAAATAATTATTTTAAGGCTAAAATTGACATTAAAAATTAATTAACACTAATTAAAATGAAATTTAAAAAATAGGGGCTTACACCTTTGTGTTTTGTATAATAGATTGTTGTGGTTCACATTGTCTTGTGATTGTGTGAGTGCTAGCCTAGGCTTGGTTAGGCCTAGTGAGACTTGTTAGACTTGTTAGACTTAGGTTTGACCTAGTTTGACTTTTAGGGTTGACTAGAGTTGACCAAGCGTTGACCTTAGTCTAGATTGACCTAGATTCATATAGAATGCATTAAATTGCATCTTATTATCATTTTAGACATATTGTGACTTGTGCTGTTCTAAAGGAGACATACACCACTCCTCGGACAGTAGATATTCTTCAGATACTCAGGATACAGGCGAGTACATTCTCTGATAGTTCTCTCATTTACTTGTCAATTACTGTATTTCAGTTCTAGTTAGTTGTATGCGATTCTCTGTTACAACACGTATGGATATTCTGGATTCATGTATACGACACACATTTATTGTCTTGCCTCTATTACTGGAATCATTCTGGAATTATTTACTGGTATCATCATATTCTGGCTGGACTCATCTTGAATCATTGTGTCGAATTTCTGGATTCACTTGCTGGGAGGAGAAATACTAGAGTAAGACATGTAGACATACCCCAATTCTGGAATCACCCCTATGTTGGAATCAAACTGGAATGATAGCCATCTCACACCCGGCCAGGTGTGTGATGTGCCGGATTACCTATAGTCGTTTACATGTCGATCTCGGTATTTTAAAACACACTGCTAGAGTATAGACTGGACTCACCCTGGAATCATTGATCACTATGACTGGAATCGTCCCGTACTGGATTCATCTTGTATTAGATTCGTTTTGTACTGGACTTACATTGGAGTTACACTCGTATACATTTACTGTCTGGACTTATAACATATTACCCTGGTTCAGCTAGTTCTATTTTTACAGTCTTTATTTCCATGATTCTCCTCTTGTTTAGTTACTTACTTTCATTGCACTTATCTGTCTTTCTTACCATCACCTGAATATAAACTGCCATATTCATCAATACAACTGTCTATAACTGCTTTATAGTTCTATGTCATTTACTTGGGTTTTCTAGATGAGATGTGCTCGTTCCTGTCCTGACTGGACCTGTTGTAAATTTTACAGATGATTGCCCTGAGGACATGTGCCCTACATATTACTGACCAGGAGATGGCTTAGCTACCTATGGCCCCGACACTCGGGAGTGATCGGGATTTAGTTTAGTAGACTTGCATCTGTTTTCATGTAGAGCTTGTTGTATAGAATTGAGACTTGAGATGTATTTGAGATTGTTTGAGATTGTTGTTATTATTTCAGTAGTTATTGTTGTCTTCAATTTCTTAGTTATATTTCAGTGTTATCTTATCGTGCTTAGACTGTGATTGAGTTACACCATATCTTATACTTGTCCTCCGTTCGGAGTTGATCATGATGAGTACACTATATACTGCATGAGTTGATGGTAGTTAGAGACTTAGAACAGCGTTCTACCGCCGACACTGCGACGTAGGCTGGGCGCTGTTACGTACTCGTACCCTCACAGTGGGTGCGGGTCGTGACACGGGTCGTGACACCGGAGGTGAAGGTGGGAGGGCGGGGGCGGGGGCGCGTGGGGGGTGGGGGCGGCGGTGCGGGGAAGGGGGTGATGGTAAAGGTGGTGCTGGTGCTGTTGTTGGTGAAGGTGGTAGAGGAGGAGGTGGTGGTGGTGGTGATGGCAGAGGGCTGAGCGAGGCGGGAAAGGGGGACCGAGCACGGTGGGAGAGGCATGTGGCTGCATGCTTGGGAAGAAGATAGGAATAATTTGGTCCCAAAAATTGGGTCATACGCGTTGACCGTCAATGTTGGACGATTTCTGTCAAAAGTAGGGGGTGACTTACATTAAGTAAAACACATGGGTGCACCTTGAATATGGGTAACAAAAGTGGGCTGTAAATCAAAATTTCTCAAAAAATAAAGACGAAATTATCCATGCCTCTCTCACCCTATCCCTCTCTCGGCTGTCCCACCAACCCCCATCCCGGCTGGACCACCACCTCCTCCCTCTTCTCTCTTTGCATGCGCTATCGATGTCGTCGTCGCCGCTGCGCGCGGAGAGAGAGGAAGGGGGCAGGGGTGGTGCAGGCGGGGGCAAGGGTGGTGTAGTTTCGGGAGGAGGGGTGGCGTGGGTGGTGCAGCAACGGGAGGGGGGAGGGGGGGAAGCCGTGTTAGGGGAGGAGGAAGGAGGGACAATTCTGTCATTTTGTTATTTTTTGGTATCAAATTAAAAATATTCAATAGTTGAAAGTATTAAGTTTATGCATATCAAAGTTTATGGTATCAAACTGAAAAACTAGGATAGTTGAGAGTATCAAGTTATAATTCCGCCAATATTAAAAATAAATGAGGTATGTAAGGAGCTCTACATAGTCTTTGGTAGAGTTTTTCTATGTGTACATGTAGGGATGAGCATCGGTTCGGTTCGGTTCGGTTCGGTTCAAACCGAACCGAATATGTGAAAACCGAAATAACCGTAAACCGTATTTTTTAAAACCGAAAACCGAACCGTTTTTATAAAAACCGAACAAAAACCGAACCGAATTAATTCGGTTCGGTTTTCGGTCGGTTCGGTTTCATGGGCCAATGTGCATGGCCTTCAAATTTTTAGCAAAATGGACCTATTTAAATAACAAAATTTTAAAAAATATATGACATTATTGTATTTATGAATTGTTATATTACATAGAGTGAAAGATATTAGTATATATAGATTGAGGGTAGATAGAGAGAGTGTTCAAAGAAGCACCGACATAGAATAGGAGAAGCGAGTGCGCTCAGTTAGGGGTTAATAAACATTAGTATATGTATATTGTGGGTAGTTTCATAAATTACTAAATCTAAATCGATTTTCGGTTCGGTTCGGTTTTTCGGATGAAGAACCGAAAACCGAACCGTTATTTCAAATTTTTAAATTTTCAAACCGTAAACCGAACCGATAACCGAAAAACCGAACCGTTTGTCATATTTCGGTTCGGTTCGGTTCGGTTTTCGGTTTTCAACCGTTATATGCTCACCCCTATGTACATGTCATATAAAAATGGGTCCCTGCTAAAAAATACTGTCAAATAGAAAAACAAATTGGAGATATTTATTTTATATATTAAAAAAATGCAACGTAGAATCCTTCTTAAATGGCTTGACACATATGATAAAAATATAAAAATAGGAATAACCATTGGAGAAGGCGTAAGAATATTATACATGGATGTATGGTGAAATATTCTATCTTTGTAGCTCAAATACAGATATAAGTTTCGACTTCGTACTAGCGAAAATAATTTATATTTATTTGTTCCGCTTTGGAGTTATGTATTTTATGCTTTTTCTTTTGTTAATATGAAAATCTTTTAGGGTCTGCTTGGCAATTATTGGGATAGCGGTTATGAGGTACTTTTAGAGTACCGGTTATGAGCGATCATAAGAGGTCCGATTTTGGATGATTTTTAAGTAGCGGCTTTTAAAATCAGTCCAATACATGTTTGGTAATTCACTAATGAACAATTCTTAAAGCTTTTACACGAATAAAATTAAACAGAAAATGGTATCAGTAGCTATAATTATGCATTTTTGTAAGGATATAAATGGAATAAAATAATAAAGTCACTTAAAACCTACCGATTTGGGGTGTTTATAAAGTCGTCCAAAATTATATTGCACCGATTTTGGAAGAATTTTTTGAGCCGACCAAAACTAGTACCTCAAAAAAATTAACAAGCAGAAATTTTCATAGACGATCGATTCACAAATACTCCAGAACAGATGAAAATATCGTTACCAAACATACCCTAAGTGAATTTGTATCTAACGGGAGGAAGAGGAGGATAAGATTTATTTGCAAAGTTAACTTAATAGCAATGTTTTAAAAACCGGACCGGACCGGCTGGTTCAACCGGTTCACCCGTGAACCGGTTGTTTTTTCCGGTCCGGTTCAGTATTGACTCGGTGTTTTTTTAAAAATTAGTATTTTTATAAAAAAATAAATATCCATAAAGGATTAATTTGGACTACTTAGATTAATCCAGTGGTTGAAGCAGTGGTTGAACCAACTGGTTGAACCAATTTGATCCGACCCAGTGCCTTGGCCGGATCAAGCACCGGTCCGATTTTTGAAACATTGCTTAATAGAATGGGGACTCCCATTATTACTCCTAAACAAATAAAAATATTTAGAAGAGATTTAAAAGGAAAACTACTATAGAAATAAGGGAGTAATATGCAAAAAACCATAGCTTAGGGAAAAGAGGGGTAGGATGGGAATTTGAGAGGGCTGACGTCAGCGTTGTGTTTGGGGACCAGTGAAGTTTCTTTTCTGTGCGACCACGAACCGGTGGCAGATGGAACGGGGGAATGGAGAGGTGGGCCCTTCACCATGTGGTCCATTGTTGGGTGCATATCCAACAATACTAAAATTTGTATTATACGCAAATATTTTCGCATCTTTTAGACACGTATAATACTTGTGTACTTTTGAAATATTCGAATCAGTGCACAAATTTTAAGCATATAAAATTCTGGAAATTGCTGAGAAACCCAATTTCGGGGTGGACTTTTATGAAATGCCCACCCGCTGGATAAGTTTTATGAAATACCCAGAATTAAGTATTTTCACGTTAAATATTCCAAGATTCCCTTTTAGATGCCACCCGCTAGAAACTGCTATTTTTATAATACCGAAACTACCCCTCCGTGCGAATTGGTCATCTATATGTATTTGAATTCAAAAAACTCAGATCTGGATTGTGATTTTCGTCTTCTTCTTCTTCACTGGAAATCTGAATTCCATTGCTCTCATCTTCAGCAGAGATCGCAAAGATCGTTCGTAGTTCGGTGTGCTTTTCTTCAGTCGAACTCAGATCATCGCTCGTCATCATCATCATCATCATCATCATCTTCATCTTCATCTTCATCGTGGAGACATTTGAAGTTTTTCGACAATTAGGTCAATTGTGGAGAGAATATCTTTCTTCTTCTTTTCCATCAGAATTATCATCGTTTTGAAAGAAGAACGAAACTCTTTGTTCATGAAAAAAAACTAAATTACACGGAGAATGCCATTCTCCGTTTTATTTAAAACGGAGAATGCCGTTCTCCGTCTTAATTTAAACGGAGAATGACATTCTCCGTCTTAATTTAAACGGAGAACGGCATTCTCCGTGCTACATTAAGACGGAGAATGTCATTCTCCGTTTTATTTAACACGGAGAATGACATATTCTCCGTTTTATTTAACACGGAGAATGGCATTCTCCGTGTTAGTAACACGGAGAATGACATATTCTCCGTGTTAGTAACACGGAGAATGGTCATTCTCCTGCGTTTTAACACTAGAATGACCATTCTCCGTGTTAAATAAAACGGAGAATGTCATTCTCCGTGTTAAATAAGACGGAGAATGACATTCTCCGTCTTAATGTAGCACGGAGAATGGCCATTCTCCGTTTAAATTAAGACGGAGAATGTCATTCTCCGTTTTATTTAACACGGAGAATGACATTCTCCGTTTAAATTAAGACGGAGAATGTCATTCTCCGTTTTATTTAACACGGAGAATGGCATTTTCCGTGTTTCTAACACGGAGAATGGTCATTCTCTTGCGTTTTAACACTGGAATGACCATTCTCCGTGTAAACTAAGACGGAGAATGACCATTCTCCGTCTAAATTATGACGGAGAATGGCCATTCTCCGTGTAACTTTCAGGACGGAGAATGTCATTCTCCGTGTTACTAACACGGAGAATGGTCATTCTCCGTGTAAATTAAGACGGAGAATGCCATTCTCCGTGTTACTAATACGGAGAATGACCACCCTCATGTGAAATTAACATTTTTCGTGTTCTAACACGGAGAATGGCCATTCTCCTGCATTTTATGGTCAGCTGAAACTTTGGAGGGCCATAACTTTTGACTGGGAGGTCGAAACGAGGTCCCGTTTGTCGCAAAATGAGCGTATCGTCGAGGAGACTGAAAGTAACAGCTTCATCGTTAGACGGCCTTCCGAAATTTTAGATTCGCAAAAAAATGATGTTTGGACCTCCGTTTTAGCATTTTTGTCGTTTGTCCCAGTCTTTCCGAAATTTTTCGACGAGTTTTTGAAAATTTTTGAGGAGAAAACCTAGATTCGAAAGTGAGCAGCGTAAGGAAGAAGATGAAGTATCGAAACTTTTTTTTAAGAGCAGTTTCGTGGGTGTTTTCAATAAATTAAAAGGAAGGGCAAAAGGGTCATTTGGAACCCGCTTTGGATAAGTTTCTCTAATTCTGGGCACGCGATGAAAGTTTTTTTAGCGGTGGGTTTTACATAAAACTTTTTTTAGTTTTTGGACATTTCATAAATCTTCCCTATAAAATTTTAAACGTGTTCCGTACAAATTATTAAAAAGTTGGCACAAAAAAGTTGTGAAAACCTGTTTAATTAATCAAATTTGACAACATATTTAAGAACATCAAGTTTATAACCTAAATATTTTCATTTTTCGAATATTTGACCAATTTTTTTAACGTATTTTATTTGCATTGAGCCGATTTATACTCATAGTTTTGCCGTCCCAAATATTCCCCGTTTGCCGAATTGCTAACAAGGGTCAAAATTTTGATACACGAGATTGTCAAAATTTTAGTAGTTCTCTAATTTATTTGTTTCAGAACTTCCAAAATTTTGACATTATGTGAAATGAATTTTAGCATTTCTAAGACTGCAAAATTTGTGATGCACAAAATTAAAATTCCATTTTGACTATTTTTTTTTCTAAATTTGTTATTTTTTGTACACGAAATAAAAAAGTGAAATACCTAAGTGAGTACATGTTGAAGCATGATTAACCCTAATTTTATTACATCAAAGAATATGTAGCATGGTTACAAGATCGTAGTTTACTACAAGGCCTCGTTTGGTTCACGAAAAGAAAGGTAAATCAATTCTTTGTTTTTTTTTTTCTTTTCTATAATTCCTATTAATTTTCTTTTCCTACGTTTGGTAAGATCCGAAAAATTGGAAGAGAGTGAATAATTGAGTGGAAAAGTGAACCGTGAGGTGAGTGAAGAAACCAATTTCTCCGTATTTTTTTTCTTCCTTGGAATCAATTTTATTTCCTGCTCATTTTCTTTGACATCCAAATACAGAAAATGAATGACTTTCCTTTCCCAAGATACTGATTCCGCGAACCAAACTTGGCATAATAGTAGACTTACCACCAGTTATAACACCCAGAAATAATGACAATTCTGATAACAATATTCAAACCCCCTTCAGATCATACCAGGATGAAAAAATAAGAGAAATTTTGACTTACCTCCTACTTGATTTACCATATTTAAGGGTACACCCCACAGTTTTACAAAAATGTACAGTACCTCCCTCCCTCCACTTTGGACGGAATCCGTCCAATTTTTTTTTTTTTTTTTTACCAAAATGTGCCTACCTTCTTTCTCTATCCTCTCCCCCCCCCCCCCCCCCCCCCCCCCCCCCCCTTCCCGCCAACGCTCCTCCCTCCCCCCTCCCCGCCACCGGCCCCCTCCTCTCTGCTCCCCTCCTCCGCCCCCCTCCTCCCCGCCACCGCCCCCCTCCCAGCCTCCGCCAGCAGCAACCGCGGCGAGCAGCATCGGCGCATGCAATGGCAGCAGGGGGAGGGGGGAGAGCGGTGGCCGTGAGCAATGGCGGAGGCGGGGAGGGGGGAGAGCCAGCGGGAGGGGGGGGGGGGGGGGTGATGGAGAGAGAATGGGGTGGAGAGGTGGAGGGGAGAGGATAGAGGAAGAAGCCAGGGGCATTAAGGTCCCCAAAATTTTTTTTTTTTACGGATTCCGTCCAAAGTGGGAGGTACTGTACATTTTGACAAAACTGTGTGGTATACCCTGAAATATGGTAAACCAAGTGGGGGATAAGTCAAAACTTCTCAAAATAGAAAAAATACACGGGCAGTCGGGGAAAAAGACACTGACTGGAACTACACGAGTATTCAATGGATTGGGAACTCATAATTCTTAAATTTGGTCCCTAAAATCAACATTTGGAACTTTCCCAGCGTTCCATTCATCATGCCAGAACGAAAAAAAACAACAATCCACAGAATCATGTACAGATGCATCGGCACGATGCCAACACTGAATAATTGTCAATGCTCACCAGCACTGTCAATAATTGTGGCCCAACTGTCATTACTCTGCTTATAAAACAATGGCAAAGCTCATGTGCAAGGAGGTGGTGGGGATGATGGCTTTATGTTGTCCTGTTCCTGTTGAAGCTTTTTCCTGTTAAAAATCCCTATTAGCTCGTCGCTAAATCTTGTTTACTCGAGACACGCTCGAACAAATCTCCACCTTGGCTCGCATCCGCTCGAACGAATGGAGTAACGCCTGTACGCTCACGATGCATATAGCTCCACCTTAGTCCCCTGGAAGACAGAATGTCAGATTCTTAGGAGTTGAGATCAGCACAAACAAGCATAGTAAGAAATTACGTAGCACTGTCGAGTAGTGTGGCTCACATAGCTGCCACTTGTTGAGAAGGTTCCTGAAATAATTATGCTTAAGAGAGACGACCGACAACATATTATACTGATTAGGGAGTAAACAAGTCGAGTTTATTGAGCTTCCGGATCAGATTGGATGCTTTACCTAAAATTTTGCCTGACACTAACCTTAGACTAAACTAAACCGGGAGGCATTCATAAATTAGAGTTTCCCTAATTTCACTCGGTTCAACACATGCAAAACAAACACCAGAAACCGAAAATCGCAACATTTTCACCCCTCTTCAGCTGTGAGATTCTGCAAACCTTAAATAAACCCTATATAGGATCAATGCTAACATTGAATCTGGGAACAGCCAGATACCGATGACATCAACATATTGTAACATTAATGATTCATTCTCATATCAATTGTGGTCCAAGTTCATCAAGGATCTAGGCCAATAACAGACATGTCAACATATCAATAGATAACAGGTGGTACAAACCCCCAAATGGACGAAAAGGTTAACTTTGATCCTTCTTTTCGTCAGTAGTCAATGTAGGTATCACTGTATCAGTGGAGTTGCTAATAAATTACCTATTGACAGTAGAAGTTTTCTTCGAATCGCCAATATCCTATATAAATATAGGCAGTGCCGCAATCACAGGTACTATTT
This sequence comes from Iris pallida, assembly GCA_029216955.1. NCBI lineage: Eukaryota > Viridiplantae > Streptophyta > Magnoliopsida > Asparagales > Iridaceae > Iris > Iris pallida. The sequence continues at coordinate 2,264,872 of JANAVB010003598.1, forward strand.
TCTTCTTATCAAATGCAGGTAATATTTTCTTATTGAATATAGAGAGTTTGGTGCTGTATGTCAAAGGTTAGTACAGAGGATTAGATATTATATGGAGCATAGCACATCATATTATTAATAAGAGGAAGGAATTGAGAAAACAGGCACCTCTTGGACGGTCATAAGCAGAGAATAATTTCGTATTTGATAAAACTAATCTTCCACCTTCCCCTCAATTCTTTATGTATCTTCTCTGTATCAAGGATTTTAGTCAACAGTAATCCCTTCGGAGTCCATTTGGCAATGCAGCCCATATAGGAGGGTGTCATTAAGAACATCAACAGGCTAATGAAGATGGACAAATGACACTGTAGTATGACAACATATGTATAAAATATGAAAATCAATATGGGAAAACTCGATCAACTAACATTTGTGGGAAAAATATGAAGCTTCATTTGTCCAGTACCTCAACAATATATAAATCATAGACCTGCCAATTTGTTGAGGAGGTAATGGAAGAATTAGTCCCAGAATGAGGTAGCATTTTCCAACATATAAAGGATATGATATTGTCCTTAACAGAGCTTTACAAAGAAAAGGATACAAATAGCCAATGCCGAAAAATTGCGACAAAGGCTTTCTGGTAATTGTTGTTTTGTACTTTTTCATTTTTGCACTGGTACAAAACTGGAGTATTTATCGTCCCCCGTCTCCTTGAAGGTAGAAAGACCCTTTTCCCAGACTCCAAAATCCAAATCTCCCCAAGCTATACCCAAGTGCTAAATGTTCGTAAGTAGTGTAGTTGAGCTCCATCCTCATTGCAATTGAAGATGATCTTGACTCCCAACTACATTGACATTATTGTGCATACAATACTTAGGACTTGTTTTATAGTGTCCCGTCCCTACATCGTGCCCAGTTTCCGTCCACGGGGTGCGCGAGAAAGGAACATTGTCGCTACCGATTCAGTCGGGACCGGTAGATCGGGATCGGTTGAATCAGTCGAACGGGAACGATTGAATTAAGATCATTTTCTCGTTATGTTAAGGATTCTTCGGAATCAAGTCCCATATTCAGCGGATTGCGCCTCAAGGATTGGCTCTGCGACCGAGTCGGGAGAGACCTCCCGTTGCTCCGCTTTTCATGCCGCACTTGCTTTGGCTTGGGTTTTCGTTAATGCGTTTTCGTGAATGTTTCGATGATTTTTATGGCTTGCGTTTTCGAACTTCGCATTCGTATTGAATTTCTTGAATAATACAGTGTTCTAATCAGTTGCTTATGCGATTGCAGGTGATCGCGTATGCGACGTCTAAGCGCAGTCAAACAGTCCCTCGCCTGAAGCAAAGACTACGGGGAGTGGCTGACCTTCTTCGTCTCGACCCTTTGTTTCAGAATCAAATATGAAACACAAAAACAATGCTTGTCATCATAGTGTAGAATCAATGAAATCATAGCACGATTCTTCACGAAACACTTGCTATCGAACTGCTTTACATGAAAAATTGATGCCTGCTTTCTTATGCCTTATTTACTTAGCCTATGCAAACCATAGGACGAATCGATTAACGTTTATCGCAACGATACGGCTAAAGTGCATAAATGACTAAGTTCAAAGAAAAGGGTCAGTTTCACACCAAAAGAGAGAGTTAAAGGTTCTAGTAAAAAGAAAGAATATTTCATGAATCTGCAAAACGGTCATTGGACAACTTATGCATAAGGCACAGTTTCCTCGAACGGTTGCCGAGGCCAAGGAACCGATTCGGCCCGGGAGGAACGAGTATAGCAAGCGTCAACCATGAATCGGCGTGGGTGATTCGGGAACTTCCACACAGGACTCGCTACCCGCCGCGAAAGGGTCGCCGTATAACCCAGCTATAGTCCATGATGGCTTGACATTGCCAGTGACCTTCACACCTCTTCCACTGCTTGAACTAACGCACATGACACGGGATGATTATGATAGCTGCTCAATGTATACAATTTCATATGCTTGCCTCAAAACATGTTAACATGCAAATCAATCAGGATGGTTAGAAAGATCACAAAAATAGCTAACATGTTTATAAAACTGTTTGAACCAAATGCAGAGCTTGGTTTAATTAGCCACTCGCTAGTACATATGATCGTGCTGACCCTCGCACTTTGCAGGTGCCAGGAATCAGGAAGAACGCCCCAACTAGCTAGACGACGTTTGTGCTTTTGAAGCTTCGACCGCATGTCGAAGACTCCGTCGCTGAAAATTTTGAAGACTCTCCGCAAGTCCAAGGAACATGTATCGACATCCCTCGCATCCAGGTGGCTGGAATACTTTTGTTGTAAATGAGGGTTGTATGTATGGAACGGCAATCTCATCGGCACTCCTTTTGTAATCAAGTCATGTTGTAAAGCCCGCGCGGCATGATTGTAATAGAGACTGTATGTCTATTATCAATAAAATGCAAAGTTTCTCTATCTCAATATGTTGTTCAATTTTTCTGCGCCCTCTTAGTTGACGTGTTTCGGATTACCTTATGACTATGCCTTGTGCGATCGTAACCTAGGTTCACACGGCATCACGTCCGGGGGACGACTATCGATTCTTTGGAATTGGGACGTGACATAATGTCACGCCCCGATTCCGTCGAATCGATAGTCGTCCCCCGGGCGTGATGCCGTGCGAACCTAATTTGCGATCGCACAAGGCCAAGTCATAAGGTAATCCGAGACACGAGATCTAAGAGAGTACGCAGACAAATTGATACACACAATAAGTAAAGGAAACTTGATCTTTATTGATAATGAACATCTTTTTACAGACTCCGACACAAGACTCATTGCCGCGCGGGCTACAACATGACTCGATTACAAAAGAGTGCCGATGAGATGGCCGTTCCATACATTGCACACATCCCTCAATATATACAAGTACTCCATTGACCTGGATGGGAGGGACGCTGAGTCATTTTCCTTGGACTGTCGAGAGCCTTCAAAATGTGGGGTCGCTGAGAGATAGTCTTCGACACACGGCCGAAGCTTCGAAAGTCACGAACGTCGCCTTGCTAGTTGGCGCGTCCTTCCTGGTTCGCGGGACCTGCAAAGAGCGAGGATCAGCACGATACACATGTACTGGCGAATGGCTAATTAAATCCAAGCTCTGCATTTGATTCAAGAAATTTGTAAACATGTTAGCTAGTTAGTTCAATGATCTTTCTAACCATCCTGTTCGGTTTGCATGTTAACATGTTTGGCGGCAAGCATATGAAATTGTATAACATTGAGCAACTATCAAAATCATCCCGTGCCATGGGCGTTTGTTAAGCAGTGTGAAGGGTGTGGAGGCCACTGGCAATTTCAAGCCATCGCGGACATATAGCTGAGTTAGACGGTGACCCTTTCGCGTCGGGTAGCGAGCCCTGTGTGAAAGTTCCCGCATAACTCGCGCCGATGAAGGGCTGGCGCTTACTATACACTCGTTCCTCCCGGGCCGAATCGGTCCCTTGGCCTAGGTAACCGTTCGAGGAAACTACACCTTGTCGACAAGTTGTCCAATGACCGTTTTCCTTTGAACTTAGTTGATTTGGTCATTTAACCGTATCGTTGCGATAAACATTAATTGATTCATTCATTGGTTTGCATAGACCAAGTATAATTGCATAGGGAAGCATGTTTTCGATTTCCAGAACCGGCAGTTCGTTAACAAGTGTTTCATGAAGTATCGTGGCACGATTTCATTGATTCTATGATATTATGACAAGCTTTTAATTTACTTCACATATTGAGTTTTGAAGTAGAGGGACGGGACGAAGAAGGTCAGCCACTCGCCTTAGCTTGCTTCAAGCGAGCGACCGGTTGGCTGCGCTGTCGTCGCCTACGCGATCACCTGCAATCGCATAAGCAACTGATTAGAACACTGTGTATTTCAAAGAATTTCGATATGAATGCGAGCTCAAAAATGCGTCACGAAAACCCATCGAAAGCATTCACAAAATCGAAAGCCAAAGCCAATTCAAGTGCGGCATGAAAACCAGAGCAACGGGAGGTCTCTCCCGACTCAGCCGCAGAGCCAATCCTCGAGGCGCAACCCGCTGAATATGGGACTTGGTTCCGAAGAAGCCATTCCATAACGTGGAATGGATCTTAATTCAACCGTTCCCGTTCGATCGACTCGGCCGATTCCGACCTATCGGTCCCGACCAAATCGATAGCGACAGTGTTCCTTTCTCGCGCACCCCGTGGACGGAGACGGGGCACGATGTAGGGACGGGGCACTACACCATAACCAACTAATAAAAAGTTTCGTCCTCGAAACTTTAAAGATGAAACCTACCTCTACGAGAACAATGAAGGGAATTTATCCTTCATCTCCGATTCAAGCTCCCACGTCGACTCTTCGACCGAGTGGTTCTTCCAGAGGACGCGGACAAGAGGGATCGCTCGATTGCGCAGCAGCTTATCCTTGCGTTCTATGATTCGAACTGGTTCTTCAACGTAGGATAAGTCAGACTTTAGCTCCAGCTGGCCAAAATCCACCACGTGGCTCGGGTCGTGCACGTACTTCCGCAATTGAGAGACATGGAAGACATTGTGAACACCTTCAAGCGCCGGTGGTAGGGCAATTTTATAGGCCACTGGCGCGACCCGTTCAAGTATTTCGAACGGCCCAACGAATCTCGGACTCAGCTTTCCTTTCGCGCCGAACCGACTAACTCCCCGCATGGGCGACACCTTGAGGAATACGTGATCGCCTACTTGAAACTCGAGTGGTCGACGATGAATGTCCGCGTAGCTTTTCTGGCGACTCTGTGCGGTCTTTAATCTTTCCCGAATGAGCTTGACCTTTTCCACAGTCTGTTCTACCAGCCCCGGGCCGAGTATCTGCCGTTCCCCGACTTCATCCCAGCAAATAGGAGATCTGCACTTCCGGCCGTACAAGGCTTCATACGGCGCCATTTGGATGCTGGATTGGTAGCTATTGTTGTATGCAAATTCCGCCAGTGGTAGGTGGACGTCCCAGCTTGATTTGAAGTCGATAGCGCAGAGCCGTAGCATGTCTTCAAGAATCTGGTTGACGCGCTCCGTTTGGCCGTCGGTCTGAGGATGGTAAGCTGAGCTGAACTGCAACTTGGTTCCCAGCGCCGACTGAAGGCTACTCCAGAATCGCGACATGAACCGTGAATCCCGATCAGAGACGATGGATACTGGAACTCCGTGCAGCCGTACTATCTCGTCAAGATAAATCTGCGCCAGGCGATCAACGCTCCAAGTAACTTTGATGGCGATAAAGTGCGCTGACTTGGTTAATCGATCGACGATGACCCAGATGGCGTCGTTCCCCCGTGGTGTCTTCGGCAGGCCAACAATAAAATCCATAGTGACATGATTCCACTTCCACTCGGGAATAGCGAGGTTCTGCATCTCCCCGCCCGGTCGCTGATGCTCAGCTTTCACCTGCTGACAGGCCATGCATTGCGACACGAAGAGCGCCACATCTCTCTTCATCCCGTGCCACCAAAAGGTCGTGCGGAGGTCCTTATACATTTTGGTACTGCCTGGATGCAAAGTGTATTTCGCATAGTGCGCCTCTGCCAGGATCTCCTTTCTAAGTTCTGAATCGTCCGGAACGCATAGCCTACCCTTCAATCGAAGCACGCCGGTTTCGTCTTCCGCAAAGTCGGTCGTCCTGCCTGTCGAAATTAGCTCTCGCACTTTCTTCAGGTACGAATCGTCCGTCTGAGCGGTCTTGATCTTATTCAGCAAGCTCGGCTCCAACTGTAACTTTGCCAACTGCACGTTCCGGAATCTGACTCGGAGCTCGATGCCCATCTCTTCAAGGTCGCGTAGCAGTCGAGGGTCGATGGATAACGAGGCAAGGTACTTCCGACTCAAAGCGTCCGCCACAACATTTCCCTTTCCCGGCGTGTAGTCGATAGTCAAGTCGTAATCCTTGATTAGTTCCAGCCAACGCCTTTGTCGCAAGTTCAGCTCCTTCTGCGTGAATAGATACTTGAGGCTCTTGTGATCGGTATAGATCGTGCACGCCACACCATAGAGATAGTGGCGCCACAATTTCAACGCAAACACAATCGCCGCTAACTCCAGGTCGTGCGTGGGATAATTTTTCTCGTGCGGCTTTAGCTGTCGGGACGCAAAAGATATCACCTTGTTCCGCTGCATCAGCACGCACCCCAAGCCCTGACCGGACGCGTCGCTAAATATCTGGAAACCCTCAGTCCCTTCTGGAAGTGCGAGTATCGGGGCCGAGACGAGCCTCTGCTTCAACTCTTGGAACGCAGCTTCACAGTCGTCTGACCATTCAAAGGCGACTCCTTTCTGGGTGAGGCGAGTCAGAGGCGATGCGATCTTCGCGAAGTCTTTCACGAAGCGTCGGTAGTATCCAGCTAGGCCAAGGAAACTTCGAATCTCGCCGACGGACGCTGGCCGCTTCCAATCGACAACGGCTTCAACTTTCTTTGGGTCGACTGCAATGCCTTCAGCAGAAATGATGTGTCCGAGGAATGCGACGCTGCTAAGCCAGAATTCACATTTGCTTCGCTTTGCGTATAGTTGATTTTCTCGAAGGGTCTGAAGCACGGTCCGCAGATGCTCAGTATGCTGCTGCTTATTCTTCGAGTAGACGAGTATATCGTCGATAAAGACCACTACGAACTTGTCGAGGAAGGGTCGGAACACCCGATTCATTAAATCCATGAAGGCAGCAGGGGCGTTCGTTAGGCCGAACGGCATTACCAGGAACTCGTAATGGCCGTATCGAGTGCGGAAGGCAGACTTCGGCACATCGTCCGGCTTGATCTTGAGTTGATGATAACCCGAACGCAGATCAATTTTAGAGAACACCGTGGCTCCTTGGAGCTGATCGAACAGATCATCTATGCGGGGCAGGGGATACTTGTTCCGGACGGTGGCTTTATTCAGCTCGCGGTAGTCGATACAAAGACGCATAGAGCCGTCCTTCTTCTTGACAAATAGTACGGGCGCTCCCCACGGCGAGACGCTGGGTCGGATGAATCCCTTGTCGAGCAATTCCTGTAGCTGCACCTTGAGTTCTTTAAGCTCTGCAGGGGCCATTCTGTACGGGGTCTTCGAGATCGGTCGAGTGTCGGGGAAGGTATCGATAGTGAACTCAATCTCTCGATCGGGCGGCATGCCGGGCAACTCGTCCGGGAACACATCGGGGAATTCTGCCACAACGTCGGTCTGACCCGCGTTTGCACTATCCTGTCGCATGTCTCGAACGGAAGCCAGATAGCCTTCGCACCCGGAATGCAGCATCCGCCGAGCAGATATCGCAGAGATCACCATGCAGGTCGGCGACGCCTCACCACACGAGTAGCAGAATTCAGGCACTCCCGGTATGCGGAAAGTGACTTTCTTCTCAGCGCAGTCTATGGTTGCGTTGCACGGACCGAGCCAATCCATCCCCAAAATGATATCGTAGTCCTTTATATTTAGAACTATCGCATCGAGACTGACCTTTTGACCACCTATACAAATGATTCCGTCTCCACAGACTAAACTCGCAGCTAGTGGCATGCCCGACGGGATGTTAACAGTGAGCTCGAGACCGAGCGGTGTCAGGGGAAAATTGTGCTCGGCGGCAAAGTCCGCCGATATGAAACTATGCGTGGCACCTGAATCAAACAATACACGAGCAGGTTTATTATTGAATTGCAGTATACCTGTCACGACTGTGTCAGATGCATAGACTTCGTCTCGGGTCATGGCGTAGACACGGCCCTGAGCATTAGGGCGACGGTCTTGGCCATTCTGGGGTGCGGTCGGTGGAGCCCGAGGTGCTTGGCCTCGGTTCTTCTTCGGGCAGTCACGTACGGTATGGTCGGCTCGGCCGCACCCGAGGCACGTACCGTTCTTCAGTCGGCACTCGCTGATCAAGTGTCCCTCCTTGGCGCAGAAAGTGCAGACCACTCGATCCTTCGTCTGGTTGCCGCTTCCGTTGCCACGATTTTGACGCTTGTGTGCGTTGTTGCCTCCCGCATTACTATGGCGTTTGTTATTAAAGTGAACAGCGCCGGTAGTAGTAGGAGGATACTCGGACTCCAGACGGATGGCGTGGTTGAGTGCCTCGCCCATGGTTTTGTATTCGGCCACCGAAACATGCGCACGGATGGTTGATCGCAGGCCCACTTCGAATCGTCGAGCTCGGCTGGCGGTGGTAGGTAGGAAGTCCCCAGCAAATTTGGCCAGTTTGTTGAATTTGGCCGCATATTGTCGCACCGTCATGTTGCCCTGCTTTAACTGCATGAACTCATCTTCTTTCTCCTGTCGCACGGCTGCGGAAAGATATTCAGTCTCGAACGCCTTTTTGAATGTCGCCCATGAGATCGCCGCCGTCTCGTCTTCACGTCGAATTGCCCGCTTCTGCACAGCCCACCAATCGTGCGCGTTCATTCGCAGTAGAAGTTGAGCACACGCGACTTTCTTTGAGTCCTCGACACCCAGAAGCTCGAACTTATCTTCCAGCTCCTCCAGCCAGTCGATCGCCACCGCGGGATCTTCTGTGCCGTTGAAGGAAGTGCGGCAGCTTTTCGTGAATTTTGACACGTCGAAGTTAGAACTTCTCGGTGCTGCAGGTGAAAGCACGGGCGCCTCTGGTTCAGCTTCGTTGGAACGAACCGCAGGCTGGGTCACGGCAGGTGTCATCGTTGAGTTGTTGTTGCCGATGACCGACTGTACGATCTGTTGGAGGGTATTCAGCTGCTGCTGCTGCAGCTTGAATTGAGCCTCGAACCGATTCTCAAATTGAACCTGACGAGCCTCCGCTTGCTGACGATGGAGCTCGTTTTGACGTTGCTGCATTTCAAGCATTTGCAGCATACGTTGCATCGGGTCGCCGGAAGATCCGGCTACAGTAGGCGTCATTCCCGTTGGGTTAACGGAATGCTCGGGCCTAGAAGCACTCGAGCCGCTCGAAGCGCTCGTCTCGTCTTCCGCCTGAGCTCCCGTAACTGCAGGGAAAAAGGAAGGCAACTCTCGTTAGTTTCAGAAAATGTCCTGGGTTCAGCGTATGGAACAACTCTTCTCATCGACACGAGGTCAACGGTCGGAGACTAGAATTCGACACGAGAGGCCAAGGACGTAAAGCCGTGCTCTGATACCATTATGTCACGCCCCGATTCCGTCGAATCGATAGTCGTCCCCCGGGCGTGATGCCGTGCGAACCTAATTTGCGATCGCACAAGGCCAAGTCATAAGGTAATCCGAGACACGAGATCTAAGAGAGTACGCAGACAAATTGATACACACAATAAGTAAAGGAAACTTGATCTTTATTGATAATGAACATCTTTTTACAGACTCCGACACAAGACTCATTGCCGCGCGGGCTACAACATGACTCGATTACAAAAGAGTGCCGATGAGATGGCCGTTCCATACATTGCACACATCCCTCAATATATACAAGTACTCCATTGACCTGGATGGGAGGGACGCTGAGTCATTTTCCTTGGACTGTCGAGAGCCTTCAAAATGTGGGGTCGCTGAGAGATAGTCTTCGACACACGGCCGAAGCTTCGAAAGTCACGAACGTCGCCTTGCTAGTTGGCGCGTCCTTCCTGGTTCGCGGGACCTGCAAAGAGCGAGGATCAGCACGATACACATGTACTGGCGAATGGCTAATTAAATCCAAGCTCTGCATTTGATTCAAGAAATTTGTAAACATGTTAGCTAGTTAGTTCAATGATCTTTCTAACCATCCTGTTCGGTTTGCATGTTAACATGTTTGGCGGCAAGCATATGAAATTGTATAACATTGAGCAACTATCAAAATCATCCCGTGCCATGGGCGTTTGTTAAGCAGTGTGAAGGGTGTGGAGGCCACTGGCAATTTCAAGCCATCGCGGACATATAGCTGAGTTAGACGGTGACCCTTTCGCGTCGGGTAGCGAGCCCTGTGTGAAAGTTCCCGCATAACTCGCGCCGATGAAGGGCTGGCGCTTACTATACACTCGTTCCTCCCGGGCCGAATCGGTCCCTTGGCCTAGGTAACCGTTCGAGGAAACTACACCTTGTCGACAAGTTGTCCAATGACCGTTTTCCTTTGAACTTAGTTGATTTGGTCATTTAACCGTATCGTTGCGATAAACATTAATTGATTCATTCATTGGTTTGCATAGACCAAGTATAATTGCATAGGGAAGCATGTTTTCGATTTCCAGAACCGGCAGTTCGTTAACAAGTGTTTCATGAAGTATCGTGGCACGATTTCATTGATTCTATGATATTATGACAAGCTTTTAATTTACTTCACATATTGAGTTTTGAAGTAGAGGGACGGGACGAAGAAGGTCAGCCACTCGCCTTAGCTTGCTTCAAGCGAGCGACCGGTTGGCTGCGCTGTCGTCGCCTACGCGATCACCTGCAATCGCATAAGCAACTGATTAGAACACTGTGTATTTCAAAGAATTTCGATATGAATGCGAGCTCAAAAATGCGTCACGAAAACCCATCGAAAGCATTCACAAAATCGAAAGCCAAAGCCAATTCAAGTGCGGCATGAAAACCAGAGCAACGGGAGGTCTCTCCCGACTCAGCCGCAGAGCCAATCCTCGAGGCGCAACCCGCTGAATATGGGACTTGGTTCCGAAGAAGCCATTCCATAACGTGGAATGGATCTTAATTCAACCGTTCCCGTTCGATCGACTCGGCCGATTCCGACCTATCGGTCCCGACCAAATCGATAGCGACAGTGTTCCTTTCTCGCGCACCCCGTGGACGGAGACGGGGCACGATGTAGGGACGGGGCACTACACATAATGTTATCAGAGCACGGCTTTACGTCCTTGGCCTCCAGTCTCGAGTCTTTAGTCCCGAACCGTTGACCTCGTGTGTCACGACCCGCACCCGGATATACGGGTACGAATACGTGGGCCACGCCCAGCCTACGTCGCGGTATCGGCGGTAGAACGCTGTCAAGTATACTATACTAACTACAACATCTAAGAATCCATAACTAGAAATGTACTCATGTCACATCACGAAAACTAAGAAAGATAAGACAAGAAATAATAACTATATCACTAGAACAACTAGAATCTACACTAATCATAAGACATGAAAGATAAAGAAGGAACAACAAGACTAACTAAGGATAACTACCAGGCAACTCACATAGAATAATAATGAGATCCACCTCAGCTAGCAACATCATGAAGTCCAATAATGAGGGCACAACTACTCCTAAAATTTTCATAACGTATCCAGTCAGGAGCGGAACGAGTACATATATCTCATAACAGATCTCAAGATAGAATAAAAGCTATAAGACTGTAAATAGAGCATATACAATAAAATCATGGAGTGTACATGTATGTATCATGGCATGGTAAGCTGTAAAGCTAGAGCTAGAACAAGAAAATAGAACGGGATCATGGCATGTACACGAATCAAGGTAAGCTATATATCCAATGTGTGTGAGTAGCAGTTTCAACTTGTGATCGGCTTGGGAAACTGTCAAGAATCGGCCTGGCAAGTCATAAGTGCGGTATATGACTCACACTGTTCAAGATAGCAAGGGGATATGATCACAGGCATACGCTACTACTCCCCCTACCCCAACTGGTAGAATGGATCCAAACAGGACACGTCACTGCACGGGATTCTAATGAGAAGGTCGCGAACCTGCTCTAGAATCAGTGACCATATATCGAGCAAGAGCTACAAGGGTGCTTGCACAATACATCCCAACCTAAGAAGGAGAGACATCTCTCGTCGGGATCCAAGAATACCAATCCGTGAGAACCATGTGTCGGGAATAAGCATATCAACACTAAGTACATGAATCACAACAGTTATCATAAATTGGGAATAAGTTATCAGAGAATGTACTCGCCTGGGGTCCTGCTGTCAATATGAATCAGGATTCAGAGTAAAGCCACAGACCTAAAGATGAAATAATACAAGAGCTGATCAGGGTCAAAAGACATACTAAACATCTAGGTCAAACTAAGTCAAACTAAGACAAACTGGGTCAAGGTTGACGTACAGTTGACTTTGGTCAACTGGTCAACTCCGATCAACTCTAAGTCTAATCTAGGTTAAATAGGTCAATGGTTGACCTACAATTGTCTTTGGTCAAAAAGTCAACGTTGGTCAAGTCTGATCAAACCTAGGTCAACTGTTGACTCTACTTCGACGTCTAGTCAAAGTAGTCAACCATGGTCAAGCTAGTCTCTATAAACATCTACAAGGTCAACTTATGAATTTCAGTGATTTAGAAATCACTGAAATCGACGGGTCTCTAAAACAACCAAAAGGAGAAAATATTATAATAATAGGGTGACACAAAAGGGAAGAAATCTACAAATGTTGTCGGATGATAAAACTAACATCACCAACGTGTCCAGAATGGTCAAATCAGCTAGGATTGCCTGTCCAAAAGTCCAATTTGGACACAGGGGCAAAACGGTAATTTCGGGCCAAAATGATGTCCGCCGTTGGACACACTTTGCACCGAAAAACGTGCCGAAATAAAAGTGCACAAAATCTAACAAATTATATGTCCACGAATCCAGAATGAAGATACGAACCCAACGGTATATCCAGAATTGGATTCCGTTGACCCGATCTCAAATTGGTCCGTTGACACGGACATTTGGAATCCGGTTTGCACGGAAATGCGTGCCGGAGCAAATGTCTTCAAAACTCAGCAAATTATATGTCAACGAGTCCAGAATGACGATACGAACTCAACGGTATATCCGGAATTGGATTCCGATGAGCCGAACACAAAATGACCCGTTGACCCGGATGTTGGTATCCGACTTGCACCGAAATGCGTGCCGAAACCAATGTCCACTAAAACCTAGCAAATTATATGTCAACGAGTCCAGAATGACGATACGAACTCAACGGTATATCCGGAATTGGATTCCGATGAGCCGGCGTCAAAAAGTCCCGTTGACTCAGAAAGTGGGACCCGCTTTGCACCGAAATGCGTGCCCGGGCCCACGTTCTCCAAATCAAGCAAACTTTATATGAAAACATGCCAGAACGACGCCACGAGTCTACTGGTGGTGTCAGAAATTGAATCCGGAGTCCCGGGTTCAAAAATGGAATTTTTACAAGTGCAACACTAAGAATTCGAACGGCCAACTTTGGCGTCGAATTCGACCGACCTAACAAGCTCAAACTGAAATGAAATCTAAAGGGGACAGGAAGAGGGTTATACCAGCTGTGCACCGGAACTGGTGGTGCGCAAAACGGAGCTGCGACGATGAAGATACGAACCCGCGAAGTTGGCGTCACGAAACTGTCCAAAAACAGTACAAATTAAAACGTCAACTTGGTGGCCGGTTTTGATGTATCAAACGACGAAATTAACGGTTCAAATTTGAGAGGGATGAAGGGGTACATACCGAGATTGAGACGGAGCGAAGAAATCGCCGATCCAACGGTCGGATTTTCCAGAAAATCGGCGCAAAGTTGCTGCTCCGAGACGCGAATTCTGGACTTCGTTCCGAGCGCGCGCCGACGGGAACCCGTGCCAAACGCACGAATCGGACGTTTCTCACGCCGGGGAAGAGGCAGCGTGCCACGGGGGCCTGCCCGGGGGTGCGCCCGGCCCGCACGCGGCCGTGGAGGGGCTCGCCGGCGCCGGCGAAGGCCGGAGCGGTGCGCGGCTGCTGCTCGCGCCCTCCGCAGCTGCTGTCGCTGCTGCAGCTAGCTGCTGCTGCTGGTGCGGCGCTGCTCGCTGCTGCTGCTGCCACGCGCGGTGGCGCGCGGCGTGGCGGCGACGGCGGTGGGGTTGGCCGGAGCACGGCGCAGTCCCGGCGAGGGCGGAGGCACGGCGGGGCGCGGGTGATGGTGAAGGTGGTGGCGTTGGTAATGGTTTGTGGTGGTGGTGAGGATGATGATAATGGTGAGAGTGGTGATGATGAATGGTGGTAGTGATGGTGGTGCTCTCTTGAAGGAGAAGAAGAAGAAGACTAAGAAGAAGGAGAAGAATGGAAATTAAATGAAGAAGAAGATGGATATGGGAGGGGGAGTCGGCTGTGTAGAGGAGGGATGGGGGTGGTGTGCTGTTAGTTTTAGGAAGAGAGAGAGAGAGAAATATAAGTGTGTGTGTGTGTGTAGTTTAAAAAGGGAGAGAGAGAGGAAGTGAGATATTTGGATGAGAGAGTGAGAGAGGTCGGTTTTGGGGGGGGGGGGGGGGGTTGCTCCTGCTGTGATGGGAGAGGGTGAGGGGGTGGTGAGTGTAAGGAGGGGGTGAGAGTAAGAGATGTGTGTGTGTGTGTATATATATAACATATATATATAAAGAGAGATGGTGAGAATAGAGTGAGAGAGAGAAAGATATTTAGAGAGAGAGAGGGTGGGGGTTTGTGTAGGTCGGCTGCCATGGGGGTGTTAGGAGAGAGGGTGAGGATGAGAGAGACAATATTATATGTATATAATATATATATATATATATATGTATATATATATATTATATAAAAGATGGAGGAATAGATATTTATATAAAATAAAAGAATCATATTTTCGAGTAGGCAAAAATGGAAAAATATCAGTGGGGTGCACGGACAGTCATGGTAGGGTCCACGCCAAACTGTGTCGGACGTTGGGCCAAGTTTGGACAAAGTCGAAGCCAAGATTTAATTAAAATAATAATTTAAATCAATTAAAATTATGGATGAAATAGGAGCACATGGGAGATCGAAATTGTGGCACGCAAGTGGCACCTGCATAGTTGGCTCAAAACAGGCCAGGGCCATATTTTGGGTCGACTGGATTGGACCGATGTCGGGCCCGGAAATTAAATGGGAAATTAAATCAGATTTTACGGCAGATAATTAATTGGCCTAAATTGAACCGAAAGTTGTGCGAAGGAAATGGAGCACAAAATGGAGTGTCTGAGTGGGACACAATGGTCATGGGTGAAGAGCGTCTCGAGTAGATCAGGCATGACAAGTTGGTTCTGAGAAAACGACTGGTCTGGTGCTCCTAAATTAAAAGCCACGGTAACGTGCTTATGGGGATCAAGAAAAAGAGTGAGAAATCAATTAATAATTTAAATGGTCTAAATTGACCCGAACTTGCGCGATACAAATGGAGCACAAGGGAACGAGTTTGGATGGGACATGATATATCAAAATGAAGATAATCTCGTCTACTACAAACTCCAAGAAGGAAGTTTCCAGAGACTGGCATCCCTGATGCTCTAGAATTCCAAGTCACGGTAAAGAGCATTAAATGATAATAACTAATTAAATCAAAATTAATTATCGAGAATAAATCATTTAGGAAATTCGAAAAAAATTCCAGAAATTCTGGGGGCTTACATCGTGTCGATAAGATAAGTTGTTCCATACGCTGAACCCAAGGCATTTTCTGAAACTAACGACATTTGCCTTTTTCCCCAGGAGTTGCGGGACCTCGGACAGAGGACGAAACGAGCGCTTCCAGTGGCTCGAGTAGTTCCGAAGCCGAGCCTTCCGCCAACCCAACGGGGAGGATGCCGAACGAAGCCGGACCTTCCGGCAATCCTATGGAGCGGATGCTGCATATGCTCGAAATGCAGCAGAGGCAGGCCGCAGCATTCCAACAAGAAAGCGAGAAGCTGCGCCTGCAGTCTGAAAGGCGACAGGCCCAATTTGAAGCCCGGTTCGAAGCGCGGTTCAAGATGCAGCAAGGGCAACTTGACATGCTACGACAGTTGGTGAAAACAGTCGTGACCAACGGAAACTCTGCAACCGTACTGTCAAACCCGTGAACCGGCCCATCGAAGTCGTACCTGGGGAGCCTTCGTCTCAGCTTGCGCCGTCAGAGAATAACACCTTCGACTATACTAACTTCAAGAAGGCGTTTCGCACTTCCTTCTCTGGCACCGAAGACCCTTCCCTTGCGATCGACTGGTTAGACGAGATAGAAGACAACTTCGAGCTCCTCGGCATCGATGAGGCAAAGAAAGTCGCATGTGCTCAACTTCAACTTCGGTTGAACGAGCACGACTGGTGGGCGGTACAAAAGCAGGCTATCCGCCGCGATGACTCCACCGTGCCTATCTCCTAGGCTACGTTCCGCAAGGCCTTCGAAGTCGAGTACTTACCTGCTGCGATCCGCTAGGCGAAGGAGAACGAGTTCATGCAGCTGAAACAAGGAAACATGACAGTGCGTGAGTATGCTGCAGAATTCAATAAATTGGCTCGATTTGCTGGTGTCTACCTGCCGACGGCGGCGAGTAGAGCACGGAGATTCGAAGTTGGCCTGAGGCCTTCAATTTATGCCCACGTAACTGTGCCCGAGTATCAAACGATGGACGAGTCACTCAACCACGCCCTCCGCCTGGAGTCTCAGTATCCTCCTGCCACAACTGGCGTTGTTCACTTTAATAACAAACGCCATAGTAATGCAGGAGGCAACAATGCGCATAAGCGTCCCAACCACGGCAACGAAAGCGGCAACCAGGGGAGGAACCGAATAGTTTGCAATCATTGCCACAAGGTGGGATACGTGGCTAACGAGTGCTTAATGAAAATTGGAGCATGCTTCGGGTGCGGTCGAGTAGGGCACGTCGCACGCAACTGCCCAGAAGGTGGGTCGAATCAACGCCTCCCGGCAACACCAACAGAACCGAGGCCAAGCACCTCGGGCTCCACAGACCGCGCCACAAAATGGCCAAGACCGACGCCCCCAATGTCCAGGGCCGCGTCTACGCCATGACTCGGGACGAAGCGTTCGCATCTAACACAGCCGTGACAGGTATACTGCATTTCAATAATAAACCTGCTCGTGTACTGTTTGATTCAGGTGCCACGCATAGCTTTATATCGGCAGATTTTGTCGCCGAACACAAATTTCCTGTGACACCGTTAGACATGAATCTTAGCGTCAACATACCGTCGGGCACGTCACTCCTTGCAAACTTAGCCTGCGAAGACGGAATCATCTGTATAGGTGATCAAAAGATAGGTCTCGATACGATAGTCCTAGACATTAAGGACTATGATCAAGGTTCAAAATATCGATATCGGTATCGGTATCGGACATTTTGTATGAGTATCGGTATCAGAAGTATCGGCGGTATCGACGGTATCGGATCGGAGTATCGGATTTTTTGGTATCGGGAATATCAGTAATATTAAATAATTATTAAAAAAATTAGAATTTTTTAAACATATTTATGCATTATTTAATTATTTTTAAATTTTTTTATTATAATTAAATAAAATAATAGTCATCCTTTCTGAATGGTTTACCTGCAATATACAAGATTACAAAAAAAATTTATTTCCATGTTTTTGTTTCAATTTTACTATGTCATTAATTCGTATTAATTGAATCTTGTATTGTTTTATTACTACAGGTTCAAATTTTGACGAATTAAGGAGCATAGAGGGAGGCACAAGAGATTAGAAACAATACAAATGGCTGGACGAGACAAAAGTCACAAGACCCATTATTATATAATTATATTTGTTCAGACCTTTTTTTAAATTTCTGTAAATAAAAAATTATTTATATTTGTTTGGATATTTTTTTTCTAAATTTATGTAAATAAATAAATAAATTATATTTGTCTGGATATTTAGTTTTATTCATAGTTAAAAATCGTTGCAATGGACCCTTGACACCAATTATCATACAAATATTTGTCTGGATATTTAGTTTCATAATCATCATCCTTCTCCTCCGCGCACGAACTTTTGGCGTCATTACGTTATCCAACAAATATTATAATTTTTTTACATAAGTAATACAAAAATATTACATACAATAATGAAATATTACATATAATAATATTGTACTTATAAAAAATGTTACATATAATAGTGATGTATATATATAAGAAAGTTACAAAAATTTCACTTATAAAAAATAAAATAATCTTATAAACAAATATACAAACGTTAGATACACTCCTACTTAAGAAAGATATATATATATATATATATATATATATATCCAACTTGTTTATATATTTTATATCTTTATCTATATTTAACTTCTTATATATATATATATCCATATATATATATATATATATATATACATATATCCATATATATATATATCCATATATATATATCCATATATAAACAAGTTGGATATATATATATATATATATATATATATATATATATATATATATATATATATATATATATATATATATATATATATATATATATATCAGCAAAAGCTCGACGAGTATCAATATATTCAATCACAGTGAACTAGCATAAACTATAACCCAGAGACGCACACGATCACTTCAGTCCACTAGTAGTGTTTTTACTCTTTAGTACATCATACATGTTAGATTTTCATAAACAAATATGATAAAATAACCTCATACACAAATATAAATCTGTTATATACACAAAGTCTATCTAATCAAACATAGTCTTCCGATCCAATTATCGTCTGACAATTTTATTGGGATAAGATTTACATGTTTATATTTGATTATTCATGCCCTTTTTTGCATAATCCAATGTAATACATTTGCATGCTTCAACCAACATTCATTTTCTCAGGCGTACGACTTTTTGGCGTGGTCCTGCAAATGTCGTAGTAAAATATAATTAATACTGTTAAACATTTTAAAATTACTCTAACATAGTTATATAAAAATGGTTAAATATACTGACCTCCCATATGATTCATGAGTATTACTCTAACATAATTATTTAAAATTATTCTCATATAAAAAGGGTTAATTATGTATCAAAAAGATACATACAAAAAGTTGTTATAAAAGATACTAAAAATATACATATATAACAAATAAATATGGTTAGAAGTATATATGGTTATATAATGTCTTATTTGAAAATATATAGTACATATATGCTCAATGCAAACACAAAAAACTCTTTGCAACTTGGTTATAATAGTGATGGATAAATCTTTGTTTCCTTAGGTGGCTTGTTCGAATCATGTGTTCAACAGCAGGTCTACAATTTTTTTTTGCGGGCCTCAAATTTGTATTTAGAGTCATTAGACCCGGCCCAATAACTAACCCTAACCTCACTCCTAATATATATGAGAGGAGAGAGGCAGCAGCCGTTCATTTCTCTCCTCTCGATTGTTCTCAAAGAGAAAAAAAATTTAGGAGCGGAGCTACAGCCGGCGGGAGGATCGGCACCGGCGGGAGGATCGGCCATGGATAGTTTGGAGAATTTTGGTGAAAATTTAATAGAGGTATTTCTAGTTTTCTACATAATTGTTGATCTTATATGCTTTTTGATATCCATGATTGAGAAATTTTCAAGGCTACAATTTCAATTATTTTTTCTATTTTTTTTCCTTCTAAATTTGGCCCTATGTAAGTTCGTATCGGTCCGTATCGGACCGTACCGGTCTGTATCGGGTTCGTATCGGCCGATACGAATCGATACCATACATTTTTACTGTGAATCGGCCGATACCGATTTTTTTTGCGAGTATTGGATCGGACACCTTCAAATCCGATCCTATACGGCCGATACGTATCGGTATTGGCCGATACTTTAAACCTTGACTACGATATCATTCTGGGAATGGATTGGCTCGGTCCGTGCAACGCAACCATCGATTGTTCTGAAAAGACGATCACCTTCCGTATACCTGGAGTGCCTGAATTCTGCTATTCGTGTGGTGAGACGTCGTCGACTTGCATGGTAATCTCGATAATTTCAGCTCGAAGGATGCAGCATTCCGCACTCGATACAGCCATTACGAATTCCTGGTAATGTCGTTCGGCCTAACGAACGTCCCAGCTGCTTTTATGGATTTAATGAATCGGGTGTTTCGACCCTTCCTCGACAAGTTCGTAGTAGTCTTCATCGACGAGATACTCGTCTACTCGAAAGACGAGCGACAATACGCTAAGCATCTGCGGACTGTGCTTCAGACCCTTCAGGAAAATCAGTTGTATGCGAAGCGGACCAAGTGTGAATTTGGCTGAGCAGTGTCGTATTCCTCGGACACATCATTTCATCTGAAGGCATAGCAGTCGATCCAAAGAAAGTTGAAGCCGTTGTCGATTGGAAACGGCCAGCGTCAGTCGGCGAGATTCGTAGCTTCCTTGACTTAGCAGGATACTACCGACGCTTCGTGAAAGACTTCGCAAAGATCGCGTCGCCTCTGACTCGCCTCACCCAGAAAGGAGTCGCTTTTGAATGATCAGACGACTGTGAAGCTTCCTTCCAGGAGTTAAAGCAATGGCTCGTCTCGGCCCCGATACTTGCACTTCCAGAAGGGCATGAGGGATTCCAGATATTCAGCGATGCGTCTGGCCAGGGTTTGGGGTATGTGCTAATGCAACGGAACAAGGTGATATATTTTGCTTCCCGACAGCTAAAGCCGCACGAGAAGAACTATCCCACCCATGACCTGGAGTTAGCGGCGATTGTGTTCGCGTTGAAATTGTGGCGTCACTATCTTTATGGCGTGGCGTAGCGTGTGCGATCTATACGGTTCAAAAGAGCCTCAAGTATCTATTTACGCAGAAGGAGCTGAACTTGCGATAAAGGCGCTGGCTTGAACTGATCAAAGATTACGACTTAACTATTGACTATACGTCGGACAAGAAAAATATTGTGGCAGACGCTCTGAGTCGAAAGTATACTGCCTCGCTATCCATCGACTGCAGACTGCTACGTGACCTAGAAGAGATGGACATCGACCTCCGGGTTCGATTCAGGGATGTGCAGTTGGCGCAGATGCAGTTAGAGCCGAGCTTGCGGGAAAAGATCAAGACCGCTCAAAAGGATGATTCGTACCTGAAGAAAGTGCGAGAGCAAATTTCAACGGATAGTGCGACCAACTTTGTGGTAGACGAAACCGACGTGCTTCGATTGAAGGGTAGGCTATGCGTTCCGGACGATTCAAAACTTAGAAAAGAGATATTGACATAGGCGCACAATGCAAAATATACCTTGCATCATGGCAGCACAAAGATGTACAAGGACCTCCGCACGACCTTCTGGTGGCACGAAATGAAGAGAGTTGTGGCGCTATTCGTGTCGCAATGCATGACCTGTCAGCAGGTGAAAGCTGAGCATCAGAGACCGGGTGGGGAGATGCAGAACCTTGCCATTCCAGAATGAAAATGAGATCATGTCACTATGGACTTTGTTGTTGGCCTGCTGAAGACGCCGCGGGAAAATGACGCCATCTGGGTCATCGTTGAACGACTAACCAAGTCAGCGCACTTCATTGCCATTAAAGTTACTTGGAGCGTTGATCGCATGGTTCAAATTTATCTTGACGAGATAGTACGGCTGTACGGAATCCCTGTATCCATCGTCTCTGATCGGGATGCACGATTTCTACCGCACTTCTGGAGTAACCTTCAGTCGGCTCTAGGTACCAAGTTGCAGTTCAGCTCAGCTTACCATTCCCAGACCGACGGCCAAACGGAACGAGTGAATCAGATCCTCGAAGACATGTTACGGCTCTGCGCAATTGACTTCAAGTCGAGTTGAGACGTTCATCTACCGTTGGCCGAATTTGCATACAACAATAGCTATCAGTCCAGCATCCAAATGACGCCGTACGAAGCCTTGTACGATCGAAAGTGCAGATCATCCATTTGCTGGGATGAAGTCGGAGAACGGCAGATTCTTGGCCCGGAGCTGGTGGAACAGACCGTGGAGAAGGTCAAGCTCATTCGGAAAAGATTAAATACTGCGCAGAGTCGACAGAAAAGTTACGCGGATGTCCACCGTCGACCCATCGAGTTTCAAGAAGGCGATCACGTATTTCTTAAAGTGTCGCCTATGCGTGGAGTTACTCGGTTTGGTGCAAAGGAAAAGTTGGTCCGAGATTCGCTGGACCGTTTGAAGTACTCAAGCGAGTCGCGCCAGTGGCCTATCAGATTGCCCTGCCGCCAGCGCTAGCGGGTGTGCATAATGTTTTCTACGTCTCTCAGCTGCGGAAGTATGTGCACGACCCAAGCCACGTGGTAGATTTTGGTCAGCTGGAGCTGAAGGCCGACTTATCATATGTTGAAGTGCCGGTCCAAATCTTAGAACGTAAAGATAAACTGCTGCGGAATCGAGCGATCCCTCTCGTCCGCGTATACTGGAGCAATCATTCGGTCGAGGAGTCGACCTGGAAACTTGAATCGGTGATAAAGGAGAAATTTCTTTCATTGTTCTCGTAGAGGTAGGTTCTATTCTTAAGTTTCGAAGACAAAACTTTTTATTAGTTGGTTATGGTGTAGTGCCCAGTCCCTACATTGTGTCCCGTTTTCGTCCATGGGGTGCGCGAGAAAGGAACACTGTCGCGACCGATTCAGTCGGGACCGATAGATCGAGATCGGTTGAATCGGTCGAACGGGAACGATTGAATTAAGATCCTTTTCTCGTTATGGAAAGGATTCCTCGAAATCAAGTCCCATATTCAGCGGGTTGCGTCTCAAGGATTGGCTCTACGGCTGAGTCGGGAGAGAACTCCCGTTGCTCTGTTTTTTATGCCGCACTTGCTTTGGCTTTGGTTTTCGTGAATGCATTTTCGTGAATGTTTTCATGGCTTGCATTTTCGAACTTCGCATTTGTATCGAATTCCTTGAATAATACAGTGTTCTAATCAGTTGCTTATGCGATTGCAAGTGATCGCGTATGCGACGTCTAAGTGCAGCCAACCAGTCCCTCGCCTGAAGCAAAGACTAAGGTGAGTGGCTGACCTTCTTCGCCTCGACCCTCTGTTTCAGAATCAAATATGAAACACAAAAACAATACTTGTCGCCATAGTGTAGAATCAATGAAATCATGGCACGATTCTTCAAGAAATACTTGCTATCGAACTGCTTTACATGAAAAACTGATGCCTGTTTTATTATGCCTTATTTACTTAGCCTATGCAAACCAAAGGACAAATCGATTAACGTTTATCACAACGATACGGCTAAAGTGCATAAATGACTAAGTTCAAAGAAAAGGGTCAGTTTCATACCAAAAGAGAAAGTTAAAGGTTCTAGTAAAAAGATAGAATATTTCATGAATCTGCAAAACGATCATTGGACAACTTATGCATAAGACGTAGTTTCCTCGAACGGTTACCTAGGCCAAGGAACCGATTCGGCCCGAGAGGAACGAGTATAGCAAGCGCTACCATGAATCGGCGTGGATGATTCAGGAACTTTCGCACAGGGCTCGCTACCCGTCGCGAAAGGGTCGCCGTCTAACCCAGCTATAGTCCATGATGGCTTGACATTGCCAGTGACCTTCACACCCCTTTCACTGCTTGAACTAACGCACGTGACACAGGATGATTTTGATAGCTGCTCAATGTATACAATTTCATATGCTTGCCTCAAAACATGTTAACATGCAAATCAATCAGGATGGTTAGAAAGATCACAAAAATAGCTAACATGTTTTATAAAACTGCTTGAACCAAATGCAAAACTTGAATTTAATTAGCCACTCGCCAGTCCATGTGATCATGCTGACCCTCGCACTTTGCAGGTGCCAGGAATCAGGAAGAACGCGCCAACTAGCTAGGCGACGTTCGTGCTTTTGAAGCTTCGACCGTGCGTCGAAGACCCCGTCGCTGAACTTTTGAAGACTCTCCGCAAATCCAAGGAACATGTCTCGGCATCCCTCGTATCCAGGTGGCTGGAATACTTTTGTTGTAAATGAGGGATATATGTATGGAACGACAATCTCATCGGCACTCATTTTGTAATCAAGTCATGTTGTAAAGCCCGCACGGCACGATTGTAATAGAGTCTGTAAATGATGTCTATTATCAATAAAATGCAAAGTTTCTCTATCTCAATGTGTTGTTCAATTTTTCCGCGCCCTCTCTTAGTTGACATGTTTCGGATTACCTTATGACTATGTCTTGTGCGATCGCAACCTAAGTTCGGACGGCATCACGCTCGGGGGACGACTATCGATTCTTCGGAATTGGGGCGTAACATGTTTCGCCTTGGGTTTGCATTTACTGGGTAGATGTCTCTGAGTTTCCTTGGTCAAGTTGTAAAAGTACATACCCCAAGCTTTTGGTGTAGTTGGAAGAGAAATACTGTGGTGGGACTCTGGCCATGGATGCCAGTTAAATGTTTCTTAGGCACCATCCTTAACTTTCTATATCTGAATTCCACCAAGGTTACTGGATGGCTCTGATTCACCTTTTGCAAGAATCACCATCACTTTCCAGGTCCAACTCATGGTAGTAGGACTCAAGACTGAAGGATCCAGTTCTGTTATACTCATCCTCTATCAACACATTAGCCTCACACAATCAATCTATTGTTGGATTAATCTCTTCTTTGATGCAACAAGGTTGGCCAGTTGTTCGGGTGCTTATGAAATGTGAAATTCACAAAAACTAACTTAACCATATGCAAATGAAGTTGCAATACGATCACTAGGTAGGAAACATGGACACTCCAAAAACCAACATTGCATACACGTTTCGAACACTCCAAAATACGCAAGCACATCAAAATCAGTTGGTTGTATGTGTCGTATTTGTGTCTGTGCAACATAGTTCACAAGTGTATGTCTACAGAGTTGACAAACTCATTATAGAATGGTTAACTTGAAAAGTAATGAAATGTCTTTTTGTTAGGATAAAACTATGTATACTTTCATATACATATATTTAACATATTGTGTTTTATCACACAGAAAGTGAATGTCCAAGTCGGAAAAAACAGCGAATATATATACACATGGAGGATTCATATTTGGAGGTAACTTAATTGAAGTAATTGGAACTTCAATTGGAAGCTTCACTTAATCAAGATTAATGGTATTCACAAGCTAGACAGAAGTAGTAAACCATGTACAAGGCACAACAATTTCCAAAATACTTTTGGCTCCTTTCCACGTACCGAGCTCACCAATGTGATGCCTCCTGAAGAGACTTTGAGAACGCCACGTGAAAGCCTAAATGTATATAACTCATTTTATTAAGGCTCAAACTCGTGCATTCTCTATTTGTTAATGGTTTGGGTTCCCTCGTTCCAAGCCCAAACTTGAAATGAACCTGATGGGTTGATCAATAACACAGTCGATTGCTCGAACTCCAAGGTATGGGATTAGTTTCCATGGACGAGGCCCATATTGAGGTTGGATAGAGATTTTGAACTTTAATATTGAAAAAATAGGGTGAATGCATATTTAAATCATTTTACAGAAACTTTAGCATATTTATTTAGTGTTTATTCTTTAACTCATGCACATTTCAATATTCTAATATGAAAATTCATCTTCATATTTGCAAAATTGGAATTAAAGTATGACACTAATAGCACATGGCTTTGTGTTAGATAATGAATAGGAATATTAGTCTGATGAATTTTCTCCAATATAAAGTTCCATCCGACACATAATCCTCTTATTCTTACTGCTTTTGAATCTTTTGAGAGAGTAAGGGCATAAAATCAATTGTATTTCATGCTAACGGCTTGAAAAGACGTGTCTCAGTGTAGTTCACTTACATGCTCTATGTTGATTGTGCTGCATATTGCAATAATGTTTGGCACTTCTACTGTTTCTATGCATCCACTGTTTCTATTCCTCGAGTTATTATACCCAAAGCACTAAGCATGTACCAACACTCCCATGACTCTCCCCTAATATTCTAGCTCTAATAAGTAATAATACGATCTTTCAATAACAAACTCTACAAATCAAACATATAATAATTTAATCCATTCATGACATAAATAATGATTCAAGTATTCATGATCATATATAATTGTATTTACTATTTATTAACACTTGTAAACAAATTTTATGTACCAAGAGCTCTTCAGGATTTTAGGTTCAATCAAGTTGCTGACTGCATTTTAGTATTTTGATTAGAGAACAGGCAGCAGTAAATTGCCTCCATTATTTATAGGAAGATTTATACAATCAAAATAATTTCAGACTCGATAGAAAACTTTATTTGATGGTGAACTCTAATCTTATCCATTTCTTCTTTTATATCTCCCTCATAAGCTTTTTTAGGAATAACATATTGAGTGAAGAAAAACTCAAGAAATAACATAATGATAGTGAACTCTAATCTTATCCATTTCTTCTTTTAGGAATAACTTTATTTGATGAACGTCACCAATATACAGAAAAATTCATGAAATAACATATTGGGTGAAGAAATTTTTGCATTGTACTTCCACATTTGAAATGAATAGTGAGAATTGGCCTCGTCTACAAATATTCTTAAAATGCAACAAAAGTTGGAGCTAATATAATTTTTTTTTATTTAACAGGGTTGTGAGTTATTACATTAAGCTGTTTGTTCTCCATGGTGAAACTTGCTACTCACAAAAAGAATGATAATTTCATTTCCCTTATTTGTCAAAAAAACTAAACTTTAGAGCAACTACTAATATCAATCTACTTACATGTAAAATAGATATATCAACTGAATAACCATCTATTATATCTTTCAAAACATTTCATATTTAGGTTCTTAATTTCATGTCACTACTTATGCTGATACATATAAAGCTTCCAAAACTTAAACCTAAGAAAAATTACTAGAAAGCATGAATTTTCGACCATTTTAATCCTCTTTGTATTTACCAAACTAAAGAAGACATGTTCGCTTTTTTCCGAATTTTATCATAGTAGAATCGTACTTGCTTCATCTTTTAAATTTTAAAGGAATTTTATAAGGAATATTTCAGGTAATTATATAATGAACTTACTTTTTCTTCACACATGTCATAAATTTTGTTTGTTATCTTCAAATAAGTCATAAATGGTGTTTGTTGTCTTCAAATATGTCATAAAATGTGTTTGTTATCCATATATGTAATGTTGTCATCTTAGAGTATCTATGAGTTTGGTACCAAAGAAATACTCTTTTCGGCAATCAAGATCGTTTTTTTAGGTATTTTAAGATAACTTGGTTTACTTCATACACCCTAACTCATTCTTCAAAATTCACATTGTCATGAACCAAATTCTCCTCCATACCTTGAAAAGGGTATCCCATTTCTTTATCTAGAATCACGATTCAACTTGTTCATTCTTCAAGTTGTATTTTTGTTCACTGGTAGAAAAAGGGGAATTCACCCTACTTATTTGTTGCCTTGCTAGAATAGATCCCAGTATCCTTCACAATGTCAAAACAACGAAATTGGCAACGAAATTTGGCAATATTAACAAGTAAATTTAATAAGGATAGGGATAGGGTTCTCATCATTCTCTTCACAAAGGAAAGGAAAAAAAAAATCAAGTAACATGGATGGCCTAAATCAGATACGTTGTCCTATAAGTTGCCGGACAACAAGTAACAAAGGAGATAGTTGGACAATGGACATACAATTATTAAATTACTTCAATCAGTAGAAAATAATTGAGCATGCCAGACTTAAGAATTCAATTGAATTGAATCCAGAAACAAATGTCATGTTGATAAACAATAAAGACATTTGAGTAGAGGACAAAGAACAGACCTCAGTCGGGGGTTATCTACGTTAGAATTCTTATTGCATATAAACACAAACCCAATCAAATTGATCCAAACACAAATGTCTTTTGATTGAGAAAACAAAACCTACAAATTGAATAAAGGACAAAAACTGACCTTTTTGTCAGTGGTTCTGCCTATAGCCTCTTCCAAAAACTAAACTAAACTCTTCCTGTCGCTTGAAATTAAGTCTAAATTGGGAGCTCATAAACTCACGGCAGTACATTATCATGGCATGAAATGGCCTGAGGTCCACAGAATCCAACTAGGATTGAAGACCTTCAATAGGAAGAATCGGTCTATAGCCATGCCATCTAGGCTCAACACTAAATTCTTCGAGGCATGATGAAACTGAAGATATTCCATAAGACTTATGTCCCAACTTCCGAACAGTAGCAACGTATAGATTTGTCAACAAATGAAATGATTTCTCGACACATTACCAGCACAGATCTTCCACGACTTCCTCATCCATCTCAAACATTGCACAAGAATTTCACTTTCTTAGAAATTGAACTAATGTCCAATAATTGCCAAGTCCATAGCCTCGACCAACCCAACGAGTAAATTGTCTCTCCACCGCATATTATTGAACAATTGGAAGACAAAGACGAAGTCCCTACTTAAACAAACCCTCCTCCACCTCCTTCCACGACTTATTTCCCAACTTCCGAATGGCAGCAACGTATAGATTTGTCAACAAATGAAATGATTTCTCGACACATTACCGGCACGAATCTTCCTTGACTTCCTCATCCATCTCAAACAACGCACAAGAATTTCACTTTCTTAGAAATCGAACTACTTACATCCATAGCCTCGACCAACCCAACTAACAAATTGTCTCTCCACCGCATATTATCGAACAATTGGAAGACGAAGACGAAGACAACCCCCCTACTTGAACAAACCCCCCTCCACCTCCTTCCACGACTCGACGCTGTCCGGGAACCTCCTCTTGACGTCCTCGAGGAACCCCCTCGCCTCCTCCCGCCTCCCCTCCCCCGCGAGCCCCTCCACGAGCATCCTCATGGTCCCGAACCTCGGCACCCAGTTCCTACCGATGCTCTCCCTGCACACCTCCGCCGCGGCCCCAAACTCCCCTCCCCTGCACAGGTAGTGCACCAGGCTGAAGTAGCACCCGCTCTCCGGCGCGATCCCCTTCCTCCGCATCTCCTCGAACGCCCTCCTCGCCGTGCCGAGGTCGCCGACGGAGCAGAAGCCGAGGACCAGGTGGCCGTAGGTGACGCAGTTGGTCCTCATCCGCTTCCTCCCCATCTCCCTGACGAGGCCGACGGCGTCGGCGGGGCGGCCGAGCTTGCAGAGGCCCTGGATGCGGGCGTTGTAGATGGAGAGGCCGGCGGGGAGGCGGCTGCGGCGCATGAGGAGGAGGAGGTTGTCGACGTCGCGGAGGCGGCGCTCGGAGTAGAAGCCGGAGATGGCGATGGAGAAGGTGGTGAGGTTGGGGGGGACGGAGTGGCGGCGCATCTCGGAGAGGAGGGAGTAGAAGGAGGAGGTGGAGCGGAGGAGGACGTAGTTCTTGAGGAGGGTGTTGTAGGTGGCGAGGTCGGGGGAGAGGGAGTGGCGGACGGGGAGGTCGCGGAAGAGGGGAGGGGCGAGGTGGGGGGCGCCGGAGAGGAGGCAGGAGAACAGGAGGGAGTTTAGGGCTTTGGTCGATGGGTCGGCGTGGAAGGAGGAGAGGGCTTCGGCTAGGGTTAGGGTTTTGGACGTGGTGGTGGTGGAGGAGGAGAGGTGGCGGAGGAAGGATGGGTACATTAGGGTTTGGGATTTTAGCATCATAATGGAGTTAGATTGAACACAAAATTCTCATAGAGAGAATAATTTCATCCTAGGGATGGCAAACCACACCACACCCTCCATCTTGGGTCTGGCTATTGACACCCCCAATCATTTCTAAGTACATCCCAAGTGACCTAAGTTATAAAATATGTTAATGTTCAAAAACAAAAATATCCCTCTGTCTACTTATCACACCCTAACAACATTATTCTTTTCTCTAGTCTTCATCAATCTTCTTCCTCTACTTAGTACACCCCACCTTCCCTTCTCCAACCCAAAAATCCTAAATTCCTCTTAGGGTCCGTTTGGTAAACCGTATTTGGAGGTGGAATTTGGATTTTTATGAATTTGGAGACAAATCCATGGAATCCTATGTTTGGTTGGAGATGGATTTGGATATGGAAAGTATGACAAAATCCAAAATTTGGATTTGGTTGGATTTTGGAGGAAAAAAATAATTATTCTTTAATAATTTCGTTAAAATATTTAATATTTAATAATTTTTTTAAAAATTAGTAAATTAAAAATTAGTTAATCTTTAATAATTTTGTTAAAAATTAGTAAATTAGTTAATTTCGTTATAATCATAATTAATAATTTATTAGTATTATTATAATATTAATTAATAATATTTTATTATTTAGTTAATAATCATAATTTACTAGTATTATTATATTATTATTATAATATTAATTAATAATTTATTAGTATTATTATAATTTTAATTAATAATTATATCCTATGTTTAGTATTATTAATTAAAAAATTGGTTAAGTAGTTAATTAGTTAATTTTGTTATAATCATATTAATTATAATATTAATTAATAATTTATTAATAACTATTTTATTATAATCTTAATTAATAATATTTTAATCACAATTAGAATCATATTTTATAATAATTTAATTAATAATTTACTAATCATAATAATATTAATTATAATTACTATTTTTAAAATATTTAATTTATATTAATTAATCGTTAATTATTAATTAATAATTATTAATTTATAATTACTTAATTACTTAATTATTAATTTATTACTTAATTATTAATTATTAATTATTAATTATTAGTTATTAATTTATAATCGTTAATTATTAATTATTAATTATTACTTAATTATTTAATTATTACTTAATTTTTAATTACTTAATTTATAATCGTTAATTATTAATCGTTAATTATTAAACGTTAATTATTAATCGTTAATTATTTAATTATTAATTATAATTGCTTAATTTATAATCGTTAATTATAAATTATTACTTAATTATTTATTACTTAATTACTGAATTATTAATTATTAATTATTAATTATTAATTATTAATTATTAATTATTAATTATTAATTATTAATTTATAATCGTTAATGATTAATTATTAATTTATAATCGTTAATTATTAATTATTAATTTACTAATTATTAATTATTTAATTTATAATTACTATTATTAATCGTTAATTATTAATTATTTAATTTATAGTTATTAATTATTAATTATTAATCGTTAATTATTAATTATTAATCTTTAATTATTAATCGTTATTTATTTAAAAATTAACTAATCATTAATTATTAATTTTATAATTAATAATAACTAATCGTCAATTATTAATTACTAATCGTTAATTATTAATTTTATAAATAATAATAACTATAAATAATCATAATTAATTAATAGCTTAATTATTGATCATGACTATAATTTAATTATTAATCATAAAACCAAATCCTATGTTTGGTTGGAGTTGAATTTGGAGTTGGATTTGAATAGTAAAATCCATGATTTGGATTTGGAGGATTTCCAAATCCAAATCCAAATAGTAAAATCCGGTTACCAAACAAGCCCTTAGTTTGAAGTTGTGAAGAAAGCATAATGGAGGGACAAAAGGAACATCAAAGACCCAATGTACGTTCCTATTTTATCCAATTTTTTATTTTGTAACTTTGTGAATCGATTTTATTCAGAAAAACTTTTTTCGAAATCCGTGATATGTTCGACCTGTACGAGTCGAACATGTAACCACATGCTCGACCTGTGACTGCTGGGCACAGCCCAACTGTTCGACATACACCAGTCGAACATATCCATACTGTTCGACCAACAACAGCCGAACAGTACAGTAGTGTACGACCTGTGTTTGTCGAACAGTTTCGGTTTGACCGACAGGTGTTGGTCGAAGTAAAGATTTCGAAATCACGGTTCACCACAACCAAAATTTAACAAAGTCACAATCTGATAGTCATAATTTGAAAGTAACAACACAATTTCAAAGCCATAATTTCAAAGTCACAATTTCAGACCGTCGAAACAATTCTTCAGTACATGACATCTTAAAAACCAAGCAAATCTATGATCTACGACGTGGTTGACATTCTCCAAAAGGCTGAGTTCCGAAGCAACCCCACTCCGAGAAACACACAAATTAGATTCGTGTTTGACATCTTGTACGAAATCGACCTTAAGTTCGCAATTCGAGAGTTCAGAAGCAACTCACTTATATTGCCTTCCAAATTCCATGTATCCATCTTGGTTGTGTGGCACCAACACCTCAACATGGGCCTCTCAATCCCATTCCAAATCTCGTACGCCACATGAGTTTTGAAACTTGGGATAAGTCGGGGATCTTTAGGTCCACCGGGACAAGGGTCTGTCAAAATATCAGCGTCCTCTTCCTCTTCTTCATTTGGGTGTCGTTCTTCATCTGTGTGGCATTCTTCGTCTGCGTGGCATTCTTGCTCATCAAATTGGTCGGTCGTTTGAGTCGGAGCAACGACCATAGCTTGTTGAAGACGTGCACATTCCTGCTCTTCAGCCCGACATCCCCTAGCAAAAGCATGAGTCGTTTCCCTC
Organism: Iris pallida; assembly: GCA_029216955.1. Taxonomy (NCBI): domain Eukaryota; kingdom Viridiplantae; phylum Streptophyta; class Magnoliopsida; order Asparagales; family Iridaceae; genus Iris; species Iris pallida. Next base: position 2,296,898 of record JANAVB010003598.1, read on the forward strand.
CTCATATATGTGTTTCCTGCAAAATTTATTCATAATATCAACAACTGTAAATTAACGAGAGAAAAAATATGGTTTGCCTTCAAACTGTACTGTTCGACCTCCATGTGTCGAACAAACACATACTGTTCGACCACAGCAGGTCGAACAGTACAAACATTGCTCAACCACAGGAGGTCGTAAGTACAAAAATTGTTCGACTAGATAAGGTCGAACATATCCACACTGTACGACAAGTGCAGGTCGAACCAAAACAAAGGTGTTCGACTGAGATGGGTCGAACGCTTTGTTGTGTGTCCAACCGACCAGGATCGAACAGAACCGTAAAATCTCCAAAAAAAATTGATCGATTGTTTCGTTTTAACACAAAATGATCGGTTTCGAAACCCTAACAGAGATCCTACCCAAACATAGATACTAATTTCGAACATAGATCCTACAAGCAATACTCACCTGGAAGTCAATTTCTGGAATGTCCTTCGGATTGATCTTGGGATCGTCTGTCCATTGTGAAGCCGAACAATGGAGAACTTCTCGGCGACAGGGAGGCGACCGAACAGCAGTACGTAGGTGAGAGGAGAGTGGAGTGTTAAGGGTTTTGTAGAGAGAAACAATGGGGTATACTTAGGGTTTTCTGGTTTGTGGAGAGAGGAGAGTGGGGTGTGCTTAGAAAGCCTTGGGAATGCGGTGTACAATAGGGATAAGGGTATTTCTGTCAAATAGTGGGGTGTATTTTGTATTTTTGTAAGTTTTATTAACTACATATGAGGTGTACTTAGTAATTGGGGTGTACTTAGAAATGCTTGGGGTGTCAATAGCCGGACCCCTCCATCTTAGGTGAGCGTTATTCAGTTTGGATCGAAAATCGAATCGAATCGAAAAAATTCGGTTCGGTTAAAAAAAATCGATTCGGTTTTTATTTTGATAATACTAAATTTTCTTATTCGGTTTCGGTTTTTTATTTCGATTTCGATTCAAAACCAAAAATCGAATAAGAAAAGTTAGTTTATATATATATATAAAAGATGTAGACCCACCATATTTTTAAGTCATCTAATCTCAATCATGCTTCCGATCCAACGTGTATAACATAGGTTGGTTTCATAATATAAAACCATCTGGCTGGTTCTAGAGCACTTCTCTCTCTCTCTCTCTCTCTCTCTCTATATATATATATATATATATATATATATATATATATATATCTCTATATATATATATATATATATATATATATATATATATATATATAGAGAGAGAGAGAGAGAGAGAGAGAGAAGTGCTCTAAAACCAGCCAGATGGTTTTATATTATGAAACTAACCTATGTTATACACGTTGGATTGGAAGCATGGTTGAGATTAGATAGACTTAAAAATGTGGTGGGGTGTATATCGTTTAATCTCAACCACTAAATTTTAATCCAACCTATGAAACATAGGGTGGTTCTATAATACAAAACCAACCGGCTGGTTTTGGAACGTTTCTATATATATATATATATATATATATATATATATATATATTTTTTTTTTTATATATATATATATATATATATATATATATATATGTATATATATATAAAATAATATATATATATATATATATGATAAATGAAAAACCGAATAAATTGAAAATCGAACAGATTTAATTCAGTTAGGTTTGATTCGGTTATGAGCCAATTCGGTTCGGTTTCGGTTTTGCTTACTCGATTTTTGGTTCAATTCGATTTTCGATTATTCAATTCGGTTTGAACCGAATTAACTGAATGCTCACCCCTACTCCAACTCTCCATCTCAATCTCCGTCCCCGAGTAATGTTTGAATTTTCGTTCGACGTGTACATTTTTTGTCGGTTTTAATTTTTTATCTCTATTTTCGCCTCCGCTTAAGGTCCGATTCCCGAACCCCATTTCCTGCCCCGTTAACCATTTTTTTTACAATATAAGATTAAAAAGTTATTTTCATTCAAAAAAAAATACAAAACATGTTAATAAAATATGATTTTCAAAAAAAACATATACTACTAGATAGCTCATGAACTTATACTAATGGGTTGTAGATATTGGTACAAGTAATTGGGGTCAAAAATTTGTTGGGACGGAAGTACTATACCCATATTCGACTCCAAATCCAACCGTAGAATTTCTTCAATCTCCATCCGCCAGTCCCGTGCCCATTTTTAACTCTTCAAATCCGTTCCTGTCGGAAGAAAAAAAAAATCGGATCCCATCAGATTTCGAGGAAATTGTCATCCCCATTTTATCCTATCTGTGTTGAAGAAAAGAAGTTTGTTATATTTACAAACGAAGACGTTATGTCTACTGACATTTTAGACTTAAAAATTAACACCTAGACATCTATAGAGAAAACGTCAAGTCTATTCGAGTTTTCGGGTAAGGATGTACAACAATGGCAATAGTGTTGGATTGTATCTCGTTTCCGGTTGAGCGCTCAAATGGGGGGGTGACAATGGAGTGGTAATTTAGTCCAACATCGGTTAGGAGTGGGATCGTGTGGTGTAGATAATTGGAATTGGTTCATACCTTGCATGAGAATTTTTTTTTAAAGTATATGGGCCCAATTCAATATCGCACATCATTGGCCAACTCCGATTCAGGTCACACTGCGTTCCCAACAGTAGGCTTGACGTCTTCTCTAGAAAAGGCACCAAGTCATTCAGCATTTCCTGACAAAGTTGTGAGATACCAAAAGACTTGGCCTTCCAAGTCCAAATCGCTAATAGACTTGACATTTCGTACCTTCGTTTGTAAATATAACAAATTTCTCCTCTTCTACCCAAATGGAATAAAATTATTTCCTTTATATGAGTTTTTTTTAAGATTGTATTGTGTTTTTTCAAAGTTCCCTCCTTCTAAGATTAATGCTTAATAGAATTCATATTTCATAAACTGCAACATCAGATCTATCTTAGGATTACCGTTATTCTATTTGGGACCGAGAAGAATCGAATAAGAGCTTTGATTCAGTTTGAAAATAAATTCGGTTTTGAAAATACTAAAAATATTCAATTTTGTAATTCATCTAAAATCGAAAAGCAAATAAGAATTAGAAAATAAGTAAATACCATCAGTTTTATGTATATTATGATATATACGTGTGTGTGTGTAAATAATAACTTTATGCATATTTTTGAAGTCCAATTTTGATAATTTAACAACAAATCCAACATTGGGGCCCAACTTTGAGACAACAATTGTATATAAAAAAATGTTTTTTGATATAATTTAACTATAAGCCCAATTTTGTATATGGTCTATTAAACAATAAAAATGGTCCAATCAAACAAACAGATTATATCTACGGGGTATGGTTCGATTATGCCTAATTTAGGTTCATTTTGATTTAGGTTTTTAGAATTTCAGTTTATTCGATTTATACTATTTCAGTTCGGTTGAAACTGAATACTCGACCCTACTCTAACAGTGGATTCAAATGACTACCGCCCTCAAAATTTGCTAATGAAGGTTTTAGACTTAGGCCTCGTTTGGTACATTGTAATGTAATTGTAATCGCAATATAATCAAATGAAAAAAATTATTTTTTTATTTGATTACATTGCGATTACGATTACATTACAGTGTACCAAATGAGGCCATAGTCATTATACGAAATACAAAATCCAATGCCAACATCTCTAACAATAAATAGGCAATATCCCTTACATCCCTATTTTTATTAGAATTATATGGCATTATGAGATGTTTATATCATAGAATCCATTATCCAAACCAAGTTCTCTAGATGTAGTTTGCTTCCTATTTGAAATTGTACGTTCGTCATTTTCATCAGCATTTTTGGCAATCATAACATCCATAAAGTTCACCGCGTTTGTTTTCTTTTACAACAGGAAAAATGCTTAATTTTAATTTGATACCCTCAACTATTCACAATTTTTAATTTGATACCCTGAACTTATATATCATACCAATCATTACCATCCGGTATTAAATATTTTTAAGTCGATACCCTCATGTCAGTCAAGGATTAATTTTTCTATTTTAGCAAAAATAAATAATATTTTTTAACCAAATTACCCACATCCTTTCTCCGGGGATATCTAAAGTGGCCACGAATTAGGAGGGTATTTTTATCATTTTGGATTTGTTTTTCCGTTAACAATGTTAGGGTATTAATTTGTATAGTTGATGTATTAAATTGTCTAACATTAAAATTTATGGTGTCAAACTGAAAATTTTGAGTAGGTGAGGGTATCAAGTTGAAATTTAGTCTAAAAAAAATAACAACGGTAAACACAAAATTCTCAATAGACCACCGTTCGTTTTTTTTGTCATTTTAAATGGAAGGTTTTAGTTGGAAATTTTATTAGATTTGTTACTATGCATATTGCTTTGTTCGTCTAACATGTATTTACAAAAAAAAAACAGTAAGCAAGATCAAACATGAACATATGCAATGAAAGAAATCATCGTACAGAGAAAGAAGACAAGTCAAGCCATACCATGGTTTGAAAGGATAAACCGTCATTTTTTGCTTGGTTTACATTTTGTTGATGTATTTTTTATTTATTTTATAGGACCAATTTTACATTGGATCACAATTGGCACTAGGAAAATCAAATCCCAGTCTAAACCAAATCCTAGTTCACAAAAATGAACCTGGCCAAACCCAAAATGTTATGGAACAAGGCCAACTGAACTTGGACAGAATTTGGTCCCTATTGAACCAGTTTCAGAATTGTTCGTTCTTCCTAAGGAACTGGTCTCCAACATTCAGATTTTTGAACGTTAGGGTTACCGAGTTCTGGTCGGATTCGGTCCCCATAAAACCTATAAATAGGCATTGACTTCTTCACCGCAACTCACTTACAATCAACTCATTCAAACTTTCATATCTTTATACATTACGAGCTCTACGATCTTTCAATCCCTAGAACAACTCTCCAGCCTTCTAGTGCTAAGTGTGATATCGGTTATAAGTTTACAAGAGTTTTAAAAACTTGACTTTTCAACTATTTTTCATTTCACTTATTGTTTGGAGTCTGTGAGTCATTCGGATCAAAGCTCGTGGTCGTTTGAAGTTGGCGAGCACTTTGGGTCAAAACTCGTGGTTGTAAGAAGTCGGGGAGCACTTCAGATCAAAGCTCGTGGTGTATTGCTATTTCACAAATAGTAGATTAATATCGGATAAGAATTTCTGGGACTGGATTGCCTTCCATGAAGGACACCAGTATACTTCGCGTTGTTTATGTTTGTGACTTCTTAACTCTGATTTTTTTTATACTTGCTTTCTTACTTTAGTTGGTAAGTTACCTTGGTTTTAATTAGATATTACTGCTTCACTCTATTTAGCCCCCTCTAGAGTTGCCTTCACATTTGAGCTATTATTTGATATTGGATGTTGTACGAAGATTCTGTATAGTATTCTAATTCCTTAAACACTCCATCTTTCACAATAAGAGCCCTGACCTTCTCTGCCACAAAGAGAAGTTTCATTTACCGTTAAATTTTTCCACCTCGAAATTGATTCAATTACCCTTGCTACTCGCCATCCCAAATTTTTGAAAATCTTTCATATTTTAATGAACCAATCGATTTCAAGAAGACGGTCTAGAAAGATAGGGAGCAGACCAACATCGTCTCATAATATTGACCTAGATACAAGAGTTTAAAATCCCTTACAGTTTCCTTAGTCTTGGCTCTGATACCCAATTGTTATGTGTGTTGCTTAAGCATGGCACAAACTACAATAAAACCTTACGATGACGAAAAAAATAACAAAAGCATAGATACTTAATTAATAGTACAATGACACATGGTTAGGTCAAACTCGATACTCTATGGGGGCAAGAAATTTTTTATTGAATCTTTCAATAAAATCTTACAATGTTAACAACCGCACACACCGCAAACTGCAAGCCTCTCCTTGTGATATCTCGGACGAGAACTTTCCTTCTCCTCATGAAGACTACTTCAATAGCCATGTAGAAAATCCTCTCTTGATAGCCTTCTTTCTTTTTGCACCTTGCTTACCAACCCTAGGCTGGTAGAGATTCTTAAATAGGTCTCTCATAACTTGAATATCTAAGTCTGGAGCAATTAGGACCATCAAAAAATTGAGCCTTTTAATCTGAACATCACCTTAGTTTTAGAAAGTCATATAGATGAAAATACTTGAGTTCAAAGAGTTAAATTACAATTTTTCTATCCACATTTCAAGTTTAAGCAGGAGCGGCCTGGGGGAGGGGCAGACAGGGCTTGGGCCCGGGGCCCCAAAGTCCAAGGAGCGCCAAATATTTTCAAAAGTTAGCATAATAATATATATGCCTTCTTCTACAAACTAGTAAAGGACTATGGAATGGCCCCAAAGCCCAAGGGGCCCGTATGAGACTCTTAGCAAATAGAATAGGGTGCACAGCAGCAGCAAATAATGCGCACAGTAGTGGCGCAACACTTTCTATTCCTTCCGCCTGGGATTTGGAAAATTAATTAGACATCAACACTTCCTAAATCCTCTTCCGTATGGGATTTGGGAATTTAGAAAGCAGCTTCGGAAAAAAATGTCTTCCGGTTGGCGTCTCTTCCTATTACTCTTCTTTCCATTGCTTTCGATTTCCCATGGACAACTGTACGTTTTTTTTTGAAAATATAAATTTTAATTCTCTCTTTCCTTTCTTTATTTGGCAGATTGGTTTATAAATAGAACCACAAATTCCTAATTTTTTCCAATATCTTCTCCTAACTCCTTTATAAAGATTGCGATGTCCGACTACGCGAAGAAGGCCATGGAAAAACTCTCTCTGGCCTCTGCAGCTCTGCTTGTTTTTTTACCAGAAGATGGCGAGAAGGTGAGACAGAGGTATCAATATGAACATGATATTTCATTATTTCAGCAAGACTTTCATTTAAAATGCTAGTTGAGGATACATCTCATAATGTCTCCTAACTTCTGTCGTTTTCTCACAGGACACCTATTATTTGAGGGTGCTTTAGCAATTTTATCTCGTAGACGTGAGAATCATGTTTTTCCCCTATCAACTACAGATGCACTTTGCACATATAACTTAGTTGGATGCTACTTTTTTTGTTGTTGCTAATTTATGCTTTATTCTGTTTGAAAACTCAAGTTATACTATAACAGTTGTCTTAGGAAGATTCAACCGGTCACATTTGCATACTCATGTAATAGAGAAAACCAATGTAGTGTATGAATGAATAGATTCAAGTCTATGCTTTAATGGAAGCAAGGTCATCAAATTTCTTATATTTAGATATAATTTTTAATGCAAGTTTCATATGTACATTCTACAGTGTATTAGAAGTTCATTGGATCGAAAGTTATTAGGTTTCTTGTGTCTAGGAATTTTTATTGATTTTGTCGAACATTTTGATGATATATTATTTAAACGTGGTCAAGGCGCTTGTACTTAAGTGTCACGACCCGATCTCAAATTATTGGGTCGAACCGGATCATGCCCAGCCTGCACCGTTGTGAGACGGCGGCAGTAAGCTGTTCTATATGCAGGTATTCACAACAACATCTATATATTTGTCACAACTCAATATACGAAAAAATTTAAAACTTTTATTCGACAATTGAAAAGTACAACTGGAAATGAAAGAACTGAAATAAAGTATTGAATTCAAATTAACAAAATTCCAAAACAATAAAACTAGAAACTGGGAACGACTAGCTAAGCGGTCGGCTCGTCGGCCTCAGGTCCTGCGTCCTCCAAGGAGGACTCCGACAACACCACAGGGTACAAAACCGGGTCATAGTAGCTATTGTACAATAGCTCAGCATCCTCAATGTCACCTAAAAATGTGGTCTCCAGTCAGGAGGGAGCAAGTACGAATATGTATCTCATATTTCAAGTAATAATAGAAAAGTGCAGGCTAAACAGTTGAAACAATATTTTCCATCATTTTAACAATTGAAAATAATGTGATTTGAATGTGTAATCGTCTATGACCGGCTTGGATTATACAATAGCGTCCTAGCGACGCGATACGGCTTATCCCCGTGTGTAAAAGGGGTAAGCTCGCACAATATGCAATATGAGGGGTATTGGCCATAAACGTTACACTATTCTTCCAATTTCCACAATCAATATCAATCAATATCTGAACCCTAGGAGAGGGTTCCGTGTAGCAATGTGGTTTAAATATGCAGCTATTCAATTACTAAATAAAATACAAGAAAATATAACCGTAACTTGCCTCTGTTAATTGACTGGCTCGGGGATGTTGGTACCGAGGAGGAAGTCAAGTTCGTCTCCGAGATCCTACAGTTGAGAACCTTGACTTAGAACCATAATGAAACCATTCTAGGTGTGCTAGTTACAATATCTAGAAGTAGACCCTAGTCAGGTTTTAAGTTATTAATTAATCTACCGAAAATTGGTCTAACGAGACTACGTTCGTTATCATTTTAATTAAATAAGTCGGTTACTGATTAATTGGTAAAAATAGCGATTACCGGTTAATTTGGCAAAACTTTGTATTTTAAATATGTATATATAAAACTAGGCTTTTTCTTTTAAATGAGAAAACATGTGAATTACTAGATTATTAATTATGAGAAAACTTATTAATTTTCCTTTATAAAATAAATATCCAATTTTATATTCTACGCGTTTAACGACGAAATCAACATTCCAGAAAAATAGTAAAAAGTTACGCTACACAATACAGGGTCACAGAGAAATAAAGAAAAACTGGGCTTATGCCCTTACAAATTATTTACATAAATTAATTAATTCCTAAGGCGAGCTCTGAGTGCCGCGAACGTTCCAAACAGTAGGCCGAGGCCCTGCACCATAAATACTAAGAGCAATACCAGTTCTAAAATAAATTATAATTTAAATTAAAATTTAAAGAGTCTCAGACTTGGTCGTGCAATCTCATGTTGCTGGCTAACACCTCAACGTACAGGAAATCCTGTAACGTTTGCGTTTCGCCGAGGCTCATTCGACCGATACGGTCGTCGCCTAACGGGGATACGAAAACTCACCAAAATTCGCATTTAAAGCCGACAAAAACTAATTTTATAAATCGTTTGCAAAGACCGGATTTGAAAATAGAATTTTATTTACCAATATACTAAATTTAATTAGATACTTTTATTTTGAAAACTTTTTCGAAAATTTCGGCAGCATCTCCTCTGTAATTGGGACAACCCAATTCTGGGACGGTACCAAAAGTCAACATAAACAATATTCCGAACCAGGGAAACAACCCAAACCATCCATAATAATATTCCACACAGAAATAATATCCCACAACCAACACAATAAAGATAAAAGTCGACATAAATATAAAACCGAACCGTAACCGAAACTAATCGGAAACGTACGCATCCAGCGTAAAACCGAACTACCGAAATATACCGCCGCGACGAATGTCGCGTGTATCCCCGCAATAGAGTCAAAACGATCTCCACAACGGGGTCGAGACCGCGTCATCACAGACTACCTAGAGGGACACAGTGATACAAAAATTACCTCGGGTGCTCGTCTAGAGCTCTCAGATGATAATAAAGAGAATAATCCTCGCAAGCACGAAAAAATCCCGAATACTGAGACAGCAGCTCAGAACGCGAAATCGGAAAACCCAAAACCACAGCAGTCCCGAAACAGAGCGTCCACGAGGCCGCGGAACGCAACCAGAGATGCTGGCTCGGGGCCGGGCACGGATAGCGGGTCGGTCGCCGGACAGTGGCCGAGGGGCGCGGCCGAAGGAGACGCGGCCGAGGAAGGCGCTGGACGGGGGCTGGGCGCGCTGGAGGCCGGCGGAGAAGGTCGCGGTCGGCGGGGGCCGACGCTGGTGGGCGCTGGAGGGGGCCGCGCGTGAGGGCGCTGGCCGGGGCTCTGGTCGGCTAGGGTACGTCGGGTGGGAGCTTGGGGACGCACGCGGGCACGGCAAGGCACAGGCGCGGGAGGCGAGGCGCGGCCGGGTCGGAGGCGCTGGGGGTCGGCCGGAGGCTCGGGCGCGGGTGAGCTCGGCGAGGCTCGGGCCGCCGGAGGCAGTCGACGGGAGGTGGGGCTTTGGGGAAGAAGTCTGGAGAGGGGAAGAGGAGAGTGAGAGGGAGTGGAATTTATGTGAAGAATGAGAGTGAAGGGGGAGAGATGCTGGGAGTGGATTTTAAGAAGGAGGGGGTGGATGCTGAAGTGTAGGGGGAGTTGTGGAGGAGAGGGAGTTAGGAGAAAATGGGGATGGGTGGATCTGGTCGTGGGAGACCAGATCAATTGTGGGGAAAAATTTTAGAATTTTTTTTTTATATAAGAATATAATAATCAGAAAAGAAATGAGGATGGGCTCGGAACTGAGTTGGGTTTCGGGAAACCGGGTTCGAATTCGGAGTCGGACCCCGGGCACGGGATCGGGGCAGGACTACAATAAAAAACCCAATGATAATTTTTTAAAAAAATAATATTTTTCCTAATTTCGACTAATAATAATAATAATAATAATAATAATAATAATAATAATAATAATAATAACTAAACTAATTATCATCAACTGGCAAAAATTCAATAAATTGAAAATCAGAATTTTACATTAAGTTATCGAGGAAAGCAACGTTTTAACGATGCCCTAAATGTAAGACATGTTCATGCATGATAATGAGAGATTGAAACTTTCCAAGAAAATGATACTTTATTTTCAATATATCTTTTAAACAAGGTGCATTAATTATTTTGGATTTTATCCTGGACATTAAAATGTTTCGGGCTGGCCCTGAGTTTAAGGATGAAATACGAAGAATAACTTAGTAAAGTTTGGTTAATTGCTAGATTATATATGCCATATCCAACAACATTTGAAAGTAGACTTGTTCCTTACTCAACCCTACTACAATTTCAAAGGGCTCATGCCTCAAGGCTATACTCCCTATCCATCACCATGAATTCATCATCCATTTATGGGCTGTTTGGATAGATATAACTATTTAAAAGTGTGAAAGTAGAACTTTCAACATGATGTAACTCAAGTGATGCCACTTTCCAAAATGTTTTTGAATAGATGAACTTTTGTCTCAGTTTCATTCATATGATTCTTGTTTGGATGACAAGCTCAAAGTGATTAAAGTGGAAGTAAAAAATTGAAAGTTTGGAGTTCTAATGTTTGGATGGCAACAAAAAAGTGAAAGTGAGAATTGAAATATCTATTAATTAACAAGTATTAACTAACAAATAAATTAGAATAATAATAAAAGAATAAATTAGTTTAAACTAACAAATTTTAATTAAGAAAATTTAAGGAAAAAAAGTATTGCTAATCAAAAAAAAAAATTAGTAGTTAGTAAAAAAATGTTAATTAGCAAAAAACAAAAGAAAATTTAGTTAATAAAATCCGATTAACCAAAAATAAAATAAATTTTAATTAACAAAAACCCGTTAGTTAAAATTTAATTAAAAAATCAATCAGACAAAAAGTTCATTAACAAAAACTTACTAACCAAAAGTTAATGAACAAAATTTAATTAACACAATTACTTAACAAAAATTTAATTAAGATAATTTATCCAAAATATAATTAACAATAAATTCTTTAACAAGACGTAATTAACAAATAAAATAATTAACAATAATTTAATTAAAAAACATAATTAAGAAAAAAATAAAAAATAAAAATTTAATTAAGACGACATAATTAACAAATTTAAATTAAGAAAAATTAACAATAACCATAATTAATGAAATTAACAACATAATTAACTAAGTTTATTTAATACATATTTGATTAAGAAAATTTAACCAAAATTGAATTAACAAACATTAACAATAATTAACATCAACAATAATCAATATTAATATTTAATTAACATTGAATATTTAATTATTAACAATTAACGTTAACAATATTAACAATAATTATAAAAATTAGCGTGAACAAAAACTAAACTATTAATAAAGAAATAAAAAATAACAAAACTTTTCACTTTCAACGAGTTCGGCTCATTTTATAATGTAACTCAAAAGCTCTCCACAGTATCAAAATTTTTCACTTTCAATGCACTTTCAATGTCTAACCAAACACTGAAACTGTTTTAATGCAAGTACATATGCATTGAAAGTGGTACTTTTCATTCACTTTCCATGTACTTTGCTCTAACCAAATGCTCGGGATAAGAAAGTGGACTGTATTTGCATCAAAACAGCCAACTTGTAGCTCACTTACTTCCAACCAAACATGCCCTTAGGAGAGGGTTTGTTCTTTGCATTGGAAGAATATTTAATTAATAATAATTAACGTTAACAATATTAACAATAATTATAAAAATGAACGTGAACAAAAACTAAACTATTAATAAAGAAATAAAAAAATAACAAAACTCTCCACTTTCAACGAGTTCGGCCCATTTTATAATGTAACTCAAAAGCTCTCCACTGCATCAAAATTCTCCACTTCCAATGCACTTTCAATGTCTAACCAAACACTGAAACTGTTTTAGTGCAAGTGCAGATGCATTGAAAGTAGTACTTTCTATTCACTTTCCATACACTTTGCTCTAACCAAACTCTTGAGATGAGAAAGTGGACTACATTTGCATCAAAACAGCCAACTTGTAGCTCACTTATTTCCAACAAAACATGCCCTTAGGAGAGGGTTTGTTCTCTGCATTGGAAGAATATTTAATTAATAATAATTAACGTTAACAATATTAACAATAATTATAAAAATTAACGTGAACAAAAACTAAACTATTAATTATAAAGAAATAAAAAATAACAAAACTCTCCACTTTCAACGAGTTCGGCCCATTTTATAATGTAACTCAAAAGCTCTCCACTGTATCAAAATTCTTCACTTCCAATGCACTTTCAATGCCTAACAAACACTGAAACTGTTTTAGTGCAAATGCAGATGCATTGAAAGTAGTACTTTCTATTCACGTTCCACACACTTTGCTCTAACCAAATGCTCGAGATGAGAAAGTGGACTTCATTTGCATCAAAACAGCCAACTTGTCACTTACTTCCAACCAAACATGCCCTTAGGAGAGGGTTTGTTCTTTGCATTGGAAGAATATTTAATTAATATTAATTAAGTTAACAATATTAACAATAATTATAAAAATTAACGTGAACAAAAACTAAACTTTTAATAAAAAAATAAAAAAATAACAAAACTCTCCACTTTCAACGAGTTCGGCTCATTTTATAATGTAACTCAAAAGCTCTCCACTGTATCAAAATTTGCCACTTTCAAAGCACTTTCAATACCTAACCAAACACTGAAACTGTTTTAGTACAAGTGCAGATGCATTGAAAGTAGTACTTTCTATTCACTTTCCATACACTTTGCTCTAACCAAACGCTCGAGATGAGAAAGTGGATTGCATTTGCATCAAAACAGCCAACTTGTAGCTCACTTACTTCCAACCAAACATGCCTTTATGAGAGGGTTTGTTCTTTGCATTGGAAGAATATTTAATTAATAATAATTAAGGTCAACAATATTAACAATAATTATAAAAATCAGCGTGAACAAAAACTAAACTATTAATAAAGAAATAACAAAAATAACAAAACTCTCCACTTTCAACGAGTTCGGCTCATTTTATAATGTAACTCAAAAGCTCTCCATGTATTAAAATTCTCTACTTTCAATGCACTTTCAATGCCTAACCAAATACTGAAACTGTTTTAGTACAAGTGCATATGCATTGAAAGTGGTACTTTCTATTCACTTTCATACACTTAACCAAACGCTCGAGATGAGAAAGTGGATTGTATTTACATCAAAACAGCCAACTTGTAGCTCACTTACTTCCAACCAAACATGCCCTTAGGAGAGGGTTTGTTCTTTGCCTTGTAAGAATATTTAATTAATAATAATTAACGTTAACAATATTAACAATAATTATAAAAATTAACGTGAACAAAAACTAAACTATTAATAAAGAAATAAAAAAAAAACTCTCCACTTTCAACGAGTTCGGCTCATTTTATAATGTAACTCAAAAGCTCTCCACTATATCAAAATTCTTCACTTCCAATGCACTTTCAATGCCTAACAAACACTGAAACTGTTTTAGTGCAAATGCAGATGCATTAAAAGTAGTACTTTCTATTCACGTTCCATACACTTTGCTCTAACCAAATGCTCGAGATGAGAAAGTGGACTTCATTTGCATCAAAACAGCCAACTTGTCACTTACTTCCAACCAAACATGCCCTTAGGAGAGGGTTAGTTCTTTGCATTGGAAGAATATTTAATTAATATTAATTAACGTTAACAATATTAACAATAATTATAAAAATTAACGTGAACAAAAACTAAACTTTTAATAAAGAAATAAAAAAATAACAAAACTCTTCACTTTCAACGAGTCGATCGACTCATTTTATAACGTAACTCAAAAGCTCTCCATTGTATCAAAATTCTCCACTTTCAATGCCTAACCAAACACTGAAACTGTTTTAGTGCAAGTGCATATGCATTGAAAGTGGTATTTTTCATTCACTTTCCATGCACTTTGCTCTAACCAAATGCTCGAAATGAGAAAGTGGACTGCATTTGCATCAAAACAGCCAACTTGTAGCTCACTTATTTCCAACCAAACATGCCCTTAGGAGAGGGTTTGTTCTTTGCATTGGAAGAATATTTAATTAATATTAATTAACGTTAACAATATTAACAATAATTATAAAAATTAACGTGAACAAAAACTAAACTTTTAATAAAGAAATAAAAAAATAACAAAACTCTTCACTTTCAACGAGTCGATCGACTCATTTTATAACGTAACTCAAAAGCTCTCCATTGTATCAAAATTCTCCACTTTCAATGCCTAACCAAACACTGAAACTGTTTTAGTGCAAGTGCATATGCATTGAAAGTGGTATTTTTCATTCACTTTCCATGCACTTTGCTCTAACCAAATGCTCGAAATGAGAAAGTGGACTGCATTTGCATCAAAACAGCCAACTTGTAGCTCACTTATTTCCAACCAAACATGCCCTTAGGAGAGGGTTTGTTCTTTGCATTGGAAGAATATTTAATTAATAATAATTAACGTTGACAATATTAACAATAATTATAAAAATTAACGTGAACAAAAACAAAACTATTAATAAAGAAATAAAAAAAATAACAAAACTCTCCACTTTCAATGAGTTCGACTCATTTATAATGTAAATCAAAAGCTCTCCATTGTATCAAAATTCTTCACTTTCAATGCACTTTCAATGCCTAACCAAACACTGAAACTGTTTTAGTGCAAGTGCAGATGCATTGAAAGTGGTACTGTTCATTCACTTTCCATACACTTTGTTCTAACCAAACGCTCGAGATGAGAAAATGGATTGCATTTGCATCAAAACAGCCAACTTGTACCTCGCTTACTTCCAACCAAGCTGTCCTTAGGGGAGGGTTTGTTCTTTGCATTGGAAGAATATTTAATTAATAATAATTAACGTTAACAATATTAACAATAATTATAAAAATTAACGTGAACAAAAACTAAACTATTAATAAAGAAATAAAAAAAATTCAACTTTCAACAAGTTCGGCTCATTTTATAACGTAACTCAAAAGCTCTCCACTGTATCAAAATTTTCCACTTTCAATGCCTAACCAAACACTGAAACTGTTTTAGTGCAAGAGCAGATGCATTAAAAGTAGTACTTTCTATTCACTTTTCATACACTTTGCTCTAACCAAACGCTCGAGATAAAAAAGTGAATTGCATTTGCATCAAAACCGCCAACTTGTACCTCGCTTACTTCCAACCAAACTCTCCATAGGGGAGGGTTTGTTCTTTGCATTGGAAGAATACTTCCTAAAGATCCTCAAGATCACAACTTTTGCTTCGTCTTCTACAATGGAGGAACATGTCCCGTGAAGGAAGGACTCCAATCCATACATCCATCCAAATTTCACGTGAACAGCAGTTAGGGTTGGAGGGGCCATTGCTGACTTATCACTACATTCCAAATACAAAGTCTCAGGATCTATTGATAGGGTTGGACTGAACTAAAAATACAATATACTTAGCCTCTTTTTTTTTAATATAAGATAATGTACAGGTGTTTATGGATCCAATAGTTGGGCCAGATAAGAGAGAGACTTGAAATTGAAATATGTTTAAACTAAGCTAAATTTTGGACTTGAAATATACATATCTTCAATATTTAACCATCTAAGCCATGTGTATATCATCGAACATTTTATTTTTAAAAAATTACAAAGATAAAAGTTCTAATTTTTCTCTCATTTTCTTCTGCATGACCGACTATTCTCTTTTTTATTTTTCTTCCACATAATTGTATACCATCTCTTCTATTCACATATATCCATAACAAATTATAATTAAATTTAAATTAAATTTCTATAAATCTTATATATATATATATATATATATATATATATATATATATATATATATATAACAAATCTTAATTTTAATTTAATTTTTAAATTGTATTTTGATAAGATCTGAAAAAGAAAAAGAAAAATTAGTTTATGTGCAACGCACGTGCTTTTACTAGTATTGTATAATTTGTTCTTTTGTTGGACTGGAGTGCACCTCGATCCGTGTGTAGGTTCACCCTTGAGTTCGAAGTGACCTCCAAACTTGTGGTTAGTGGTCAAAATACAATCTATTGTCATTTTTTTCGATAATATTTGTAAGATATTGTTATAAATTATTTTTGAAAATTATTGTATTGATTTAATTATTAAAATGTTGTTGTAAGAAGATAACAATTCTCGCCTAATGACATACTTTCGTATGTTTTCGTTTTATTAAACGGATCTCACTTACTTTGGCTTGAGGGCTCCAATTCTACTTCATTATGAACCTGAGTACCTTTCTCCTGCCAATGATATGCATAATTGATATCTGGAACCTTTGGTAACACTACTAGATCAAGAACATGGTTAGGTACCTCAAAAGTTGTCTTCTTCGTGGAACGGTTTACCGAAATGATGAAAACAAACTCCATGCGAGGTAAGAGAATATTCCAAGTCTTTGGTTTGTCACTACATTTAGCTCGAATCAAGTTCCTCGATGAACATTCACAACTTCAGTTTCTCCATCTGTCTCCATTTGAGGATGCCCTCCAAAAATTGAGCCACTATTTGTTTCATCTGCTTGTAAGTTCTCTTTAAGATCGTCATCCCCCAAAATAGCATCTTTGGAAGTGGTAGCCTCTTTTCGAGTTTATCGTATTGTGTATTATGTTTTGCAAAAATTTTCTTAATCTTCAAAAAAAAAAAATATATCTATATGGTTCATCCAAGTCTTATTTGGATTTGAAGGATCAATTTGAGCCATTGATTATGATCGTTTTTATCTAATACCACTCGATGTATTTAAAATTGAAGTAGAACGAAAATGATGCATGATCTTTGAGAACAAGAATTCAAGAATAAGAGATTGGGTAACAAGAAGAATAATTAACTTAGAGAAGAGAAAAGAGAAGTTGTAATCGTTCTAAGATCATTTGGATTAAAAATAATAATTAGATAATTATCTTACAAAATGGTTCTGTTGGTAAAGCGGTGTGAATTGAATCGGAATTGATCCATGAGGTGTGATATTGAATTTGACCAATATACCTTAAAAGATAATTATCATGTAAGACCTCAACCAATCCCAATTATATACGCCGCATGATCCCACCTCCTAACCGATGTGGGACTAAATTAACAACTCCATTGTCACCCCCCATTTGAGCGCTCAACCGAAAACGAGATATAATCCAACACTTTCACCATAAATAGAAGGAATAATATGCTTCCGTGACTCAATCTACGAATTTTTTGTCATCCAACTAGAACTTTTATGTCTCTTTCTGCTGTCCACAAGAATTACGCGGTTACCTCAACCTCTTTATAATCCCTTAGAAACCTTTAACTTCCCATCGAACTTCAAACCGTTCTTAAAACAACCATGTCTTCATTCTCCTTCTCCTCCCTCCTCCTCCTCTCCTTCCTCCTCCTCCTCTCGGCCTCCTCCGTCTCCTCCTTGGGAGAACAAGCCGGCGGCAAGGTCGGCGGGAGGACGGAGATCAAGGACGCGGCCACGGACGAGAAGGTGCGGTCCCTGGGGAGGTTCGCCGTGGAGGAGCACAACCGCAGCCTCTTCCTCGGCGGGCGCCGCGAGGGCACCCCGTCCTCCCTCCGCCTCTCGTTCGACGGGGTCGTCGCCGCGCAGGAGCAGGTGGTGTCGGGGACCGAGTACTTCCTCAGGGTGGCCGCCAGGGACCGCGCCGGCGTCGCGAGGACCTACGACGCGGTCGTCCTCGTCAAGCCGTGGCTCAACTCCCAGAAGCTCCTCTCCTTTGCGCTCTCCGACCATAACTAAGATCACCACTACTATCCAACTATGCTGTTATGAGGAACCTGTGTTTGTGTGCTTAGTATATGCTATGTTTGTACTTTGTGTTCTTTGTATTTGTTCTCTGTTAGGGTCTGCTTGCTAACAGTATTTTCCCGGTTCTTGGATGTTTTTGAATCTACCGTTTATAAAAAATTCTGTTTGTTAATATTTTCAATTATGTTATTTAACTTCTAAAATATTTGGGTAATACCATCTCCCATTATATGACATCTGATATGGCAGCTGACATAACAGCTGACATGACAAATTTTAATCCAAAATATTAATTACCCAAAATAATTTAATATTGATGTTAATTTTAATATTAATATTAATATGTTAATGTTAATGTTAATATTAATTTTAATGTTAAGATTAATTTTAATATTAATGTTAATGTTAATGTTAATGTTAAGTTTAATTTTAATGTTAAGGTTAAGGTTAATGTTAATTATCATGTTAATTTAATATTAATTTTAATTTTAATATTAATTTTAATTTTAATGTTAAATTTTGTCATGTCAGCTGCCATGTCAGCAACCATATCATATGTCACATAATGGGAGATGGCATCACCCAAATATTTTGGGAGCCAAATAGCATTTTTGTAAATTTTTTGAGGTACTGGTTTAGGTCGACGCAATTTTTTTCCAAAACTGGTATAATATAATTTTTGGTAACTCTATACACACCCAAATTGATAGGTTTTGAGGGGTATTATTATTTTATTCCATTTATATCCTTACCAAAAATAGATAACTATAACTACTAATACCCTCCCTATTTAATTTTATTCTTGCAAAAATATTTCAGAACCGCTCGTTAGTGAATTACCAAGCATGTATTGGACGGGTTTAAAAGCCGCTACTTAAAAACAACCAAAAATCGGACTCCTTATAACCGCCCATAACCAGTACTCTAAGGACACCTCATAACCGCTATCCCTACAATTGCCAAGCAGACCCTTAGTGCTGGAGGCTATGCCAAAAAATTCTCTTTTTTAATTATTTATTATTTATCTATTCTACTATATAATACGAAAACTAGGTTTCGCCGTAAAAATTTTCTTTCCAAAAATATCCTTCAATATATATGCTAATTAAAAAAAAATAGATGTAATAAATTCTGCTAACCATCATTAAGATATGTATTCTGGAGGAATTAATGTATTACGCAAATTGAGAAGTTCATGTTACTTGCTAATAACTAAAAGCAATAGAGTTAAATTAAGTAGTATCATCCACTCCAAGTGTTTTTTAATCTTCCTAACAATAATCTATGAATAATAAATATGTGCAATACACGTGCATATATAGTAGCATTATTTAATAATAGTATTTTTTATGTTATTATCTTAGAGGACATATACAACCGTCTTCTTATTCTGTCGGAAATACTCCTATCGGTTAATTTCGGTCGTCATTTGTAGATTCGAAGTACACTATTGTTTTCTTTTTATATATATATATATATATATATATATATATATATATATATATATATATATATATATATATATATATATGACCTCTAATCTAGTGGTTAACAGAGATGCATGCGGCCGAAGTAGTCCGGAGTTCGAGTATGGACACGGCATCGGAGCGAGAGCGGAGGAGGGTGGTAAAACGGGTTTGGATTTGGGGAGGATATTTTCGTCCAAAATTATCGGTCAAGCGCGTTGACCGTTGGTCTTGGACGAAATCCGTCAAAAGTGGAGGATAACTTACATTAAGGTAAAACAGTGGGGTGCACCTTGAATATGGGTAAAAAAAAGTGAGGTGCCACTCAAATTTTCTCAAAAATATTATCCAATTATAGTCAAGTATTTCTTCTAACTCATGTGGTAATTAAGATGAGAGATATTCTTATTGTTTGGTTGAGTTCGATTCCCAATGTTTAACATAAATAAAATAAATTAAACTTTTTACATAATTTAATTTTTTAAATTAAATGGTTGATGATATACACACGGCTTAGACTGCTCAATCTTGAACCATTTTGAAGCCCCCTTATAATATTAAAGATGATGAAACATAACTACAATCCAAAGTAGTTTCGAGCATAATGGAAAATGAGATAATGTTGCTGTAAAGCATATTTGCAAGTAAATATACTTAACTATCATATTTTTACAACTAAATATTTTGAATTTCTTTTTTTATTATTAGCAATTAAATATTTTTGAACTTTGAACAATTACAAGTTGCTACCTCCTGTTAGTAGTATTTGACATTAATTTAATGATGTGTCATATTTAAGGATGATTTTGTCATTAACTTGACTAGTATATGTTAGTCTATTTGCAAACAATCGATGGAAAAACTCAGTTGCAATCCCTAAGAAGAGATGCAAAGACTGCAGTTGCAATCCCTAAAAAAGAGATGCAAATAATGCAGTTGCAATCCCTAAAAAAGAGATGCAAATAATGCTGATTGCGTAGCCTAAACGATTAAATAAAAATCGAATCGCGTTTGCAATAGCGGTTTCTCGAAGGCAACAAGAGATGATCAACAACAGTTGAGTCTCAGATTCTCGAAGGCAACAGAAAGAGGAAGGAAGAAGAAGAGCGGATCTCGCTGGGGGTGTTGAACACCGGCGCTCAAAGCTATACCCGCAGTACGGATAAGCTCCCAGGAACCAGCAAGTTCAGGAGAACTTCTGGAACGCTCGTAAGTCAATATTTGAGACTTGAACGGGCTTCCTGGACTTAACAGACTCCCTCAACTCTCTTCTTGGTGCCTCTTTCAAAGGAGGCCAAGGGGCTCTATTTATAGAGTGGAGTTGAGACTTCACCTCTTCTCCTATCCGATGTGGGACTAAAATATCAATACTCAAAAATAGAGTTTGATATTTTAGATCATCCCACAATCAGCATAGAAGTGTGCCAGTCCACGCCTACCCCCCGAACCCTCCCGTGCATGCACGAGACATCTTGGAGTCCGCGTCCGAGTCCGAGTCCGCACAACAAAAATTAACTTGCATCCTTGTTGGATTTAATCCTTTTTCCTTCTAGGAAAATACTTCCACATGGCACAAACTTGTGCCCCACTACACCTCATGTGCACACCTCAACACAAGCAATGCATTATATTGAGATACTCACCATTTGGTGTAGCCGATGTGGGACTATCTTTTCTAGTCCAAAGGCAAAAACACCAACAGTATATATATATATATATATATATATATATATATATATATATATATATATATATATATATATATATATATATATATATATAACCGCAAGACTATTTAGGAATATCAAAAGCTCCCGTAGTTACTTCTATGCACCTATTAACTTTAGTGAACAATTTAAATTAGTGAATATATACAAAGATATATTTGGAAAGGAATTTTTTACGTAAAGTTCAACATTTTCCATTACATGGTAGTATATATAAATGCTTTATTTTATGTAAAAGGAAAAAAAATAGGGTTGGGATTCTTTTTTCCTTTAATTTTTTGCTCTTTTCTTCTTAATTTGTAGAGTATTGTTTTTCTCTTTTACAACAAAATTTAACATCATAAGTACTCCTAATAGTTTAGACTATTTAGTTGCTAATAAAAATGACTCAAAAGTTTTACTTACAAAAAAATGATAGTTTAAAATATTTAGTTTAAACTAGAAATTTGACATTTTATGTCACATATATATTTTTTATTTGACCCTGCCAAAGAAATAAGAACAAAATATCCTGTTAAGATATTTCGTACAGCTACAACATTATATTTGTCCTTCTCAGAAAACAATAAAAATGACAATGACACCAATTTTGTTTACATTTTATGACAGAAGTTTTATTCTTGTAGCCTTTGTTTATTAGCAGGAAAAATAATAATAATAAGTCACCAATTTGTTTATATATATTATCTTTGCTTAGGTCCAAAGTAATGACTCTTTCGGGGTGGTTCATCTACAAGTTATATTTGCATTTATTCTGTGCTAACGACAAATGCCTAACTTTTCTTTTTCATTGGTTCAAAAAAAAAACTTCTTTTTTTCATGAGAAGCGAAAAATATCAACTTTAAATTTTGAAAGAGTAGTATTCTTATATGGAATTTATAAGACTAAAAAATAACTTTAAAATTGTAATAATTAATGCGTGTTGCTAATAAACTCATGAGTTTACCAACTTATCAATGTTTAGTTAGTAAATATGTAAAAAATAAATAATATGACAAACAAATACTACATATAAGAACATGACCTTTATGACATTCTAAAGGCCCAATACAAATAATAAAAAATTATATTTTTAAATCATTCTAAAAAGGTTTTTTTTTTTAAATTCTAACTGTCATCTTAATGTAGTTTCTAAAAAAAAATAGGTGTCTGTGTGCGTGTGAGAGAGAGAGAGAGAGAGAGAATTGGGTCAGGCCGGGCTATCCAGGCCCATAAAGTACGAACTTGGGCCGGACATGGGCCATTTTTTTTTTTTTTTGCATTAGAGAAATTTAGAGTCGGGCTGAGTCGGACTTAATTATTATCTATGAAATCCAAATCTGTCCATGCGGATCACACTTTTCGGATCTAAGTCAAACCGGGATGGGTCATGCTACTATACAAAAAAAAAGTTCAAATGGACTTTTTCGGACCTAATCGTTAAACTCGTCTTTGAAAGTTTGAACCCTTTATAGTTTGTGGTAACTGGCATTTGTCTCAAATTTTTTGTGTGCTTTTGAAGATGCTTACTAATATAAGAAAGAGAGCAAAAGATCATTCGACTATTAGGCCAAGAGAACACATATCCAAAGCTTCCTCTCTGACTCCATAATGTTAATTATAATATATATAAACTTGATTTTATTTGAACTTAGATGTATTACATATTTTATGGATATACTGATGTCCATGTTATATATAAGATACTTACAAGATCAATATTAATTTAATAAGTTATGATAGGTTACTAACTTATTAGCATATTAAGATCATACAGAACGATGCATATCTATGATCCACACAAGGATGTATTTCCAAATGGGCCGGGCTTAGAGAGGCTTTTCAGGCCGAGCTCAGACGGACTTCGGACCGAGCTCGAACGGACTTGTACCATGATCGATTCTGGGGTAAGCCAGACAAGCCATCGGACTTGGACAACCCTCCTGGTCAGGAAAACCTCCCAGGCCCGTAAGTCTCCAGCTCTCAACCAATAGAACCATTGCGGTCTACCCCAACTCCTTCTTGTCAATTGAATTGACAATCTTTCATATCCATATTTTGAGTTAACACTCGGAATCCGAGCTCACTCGCTGTCAAATACAGAGATAAAAACTCTCGATCACAGTATCTCTTTCTTTTTGGAGTCAAGGACAAGGAGCAACCAAAATTAGGTCCGACTAGGACAACCCAAACCTCCGAACCGGTCCTACTTGTATCGAGCGGACTTCGGACCGGACTCGGACGTGTGCATGCTTAGTCCAAGTCATGTCCTACAATAATATACCGGGCCGAATTTTCCTAATGACTGAACTGTATCGAACTTTGGCCCATTAGACCAGACGGACTTTTCGGACGTCCACAGCCTTCGGGTCCGATGGTGATCCCTAGGATACCCCTATCCATCCCCATCAATCAATTGTTGTTTGCGGTGAACGGAGGAAGTGTTCCTAAACATCACAACTTTTGCTTTGTCTTCTTACAATTAGTGAAGGGACATGTCCTGTGAATGAAGGACCACCAACCCATCCATATCCAAATTTGACGATCCAAATTTCACATGAACAATTAGGGTTGGAGGGGCCATTGATGACTTGTCACTACACTCCAAATAATACATAATCTTAGGATCCATTGAAAGGAGATCACTTGCACAAGTAGTTTAGATAGGGTTCGACACACAACCCCACCCCCAAAATGCTTAGACGGCTTAATTTGGTTTGGGTCCTACCTAAACAGGTAAAGAGTGCGCAATCAAAACAAAAATTATAGTATAAGACAATGTGTTGGTGCATGTGAGCCAAGGAGTATATTGGGCCGGACGGCCCAGAAATGGGCCCTGAATTGGCCCGGTCAAAATCGGTCTGGATTGGTAAGAGTCCGGTCAATAGATCAGTCCGGTCCGGCCCAGCTCACATTGCATCTGGATTCGGACTGAGTCCAGGGTTAGGACCCGGTAGCCCGGCCCGGCCCGGTACTAGGAACTCATCAATCAATTCTTAACAACCGTTCTACTAACCAATAGTTCCAATTTGATTTGTGTTAGAAGTAGAAACAAATATAGTATAAATTTAAAACTGGGTCCAAATATGTCTTCTTCTTTTTAAAGTTGGCCAGCCGTGGGTTATTCCGGGCCTGGCCCGAACTCGGTTTCGTCCGAACCTATTCGGGTCTGGATCCGGACTGGGTTTGGATTTTGTAATTCCGGGTCAGCCCGACCCGACTCGATCCGTAATTTGAGCTAAGTCCGGTCAAACCCGGTCAACAATGGGCCCGGGTCGGCCCAGCCCGGCCCACCTCACACCATGATATGTGAGTTGGGTAGTTGGATTCAGTGGTTTAAACACCGGACCAGACTGACCGGTTCAAACGGTTGAACCGTGAATCGGTAGCTTTTTCGAACCGGGTCAGTGTCGACCTACTGTTTTTTTAGAAATCGATTGTAAATGAATATTTTTATAAAAAAATAGTGTCTAAAAGGTAATGAATTTGGACTAGTTAGGCTAATCCGGTGGTTGAACCAACTGGTTGAACCGATTTGACCACAATGTATATACGTCTGGGTCGACCTCCGGACCGATTTCTAAAACACTGGTTGGATTAGACTGAGATAAAAGTTAGGTTGGACTGGAATAAGTTTGGTCTAAGCTAAAATTTGGACTGGAGGATGGAATCATATAGAAATGAGAAACACTCGATAAACAATAATGTTTTCAAAGTTTCTTTTCTTTTAATTTTTGTTTAATTAGCCCAACCAATATTATCTAATATTGGATCGAGATTTAGAAGAGTTTAGAGGAGATTAACTTGGAGATGAAGTTATTCCTCAAGGTGAAAAATATGTTCTAGAGATTCTCACTCTATGCGAGAGCATCCCTATCTCTATACATATAGGCAACTAGAAAAATTCATTCAGGATCTAAATGCAGATTAACACATATTTGTTTGTTGCTCGACATTTAGTAGTGGAAGGAACCAAATTACTTTGGTTTCTGTTTAACTAACTTAGAGTTGAAGTCTTGACAAGTTCAATTAAAATGTTTGCATCCTGGATTTTCATTTTGGGGCCCGCTATACGCACTCCATGACTTGCTAAGGATACTCCACATAACTTAAATGTCATGTTAAAAGATCAATATACTCCCAAGACTTTCTAAGAACACCCCACAAAAAAAAAATTCTGCGACAAGCACGACAAATACTTGTCGTACGGACAATGGTCTGTTCGACAAGTATTGGTCGAACATGTACTTTTCTTCTCTCCCTCAACTCTAGGTCAAAGAATTTAACCCCAAATTTTTTCCCAACCTACATTTTTTTTAAATTTTTCTCTCAACTCTAGGTCATTGATTTTTATCCCAAAATTTTTCCTCAACTCTAGGTCATTGACTTCTCTCATTTATTAGTAAGTCATCGAATTAATATATGTTTAATGTTTTAAACATGAATTTCACATATAAAAAGTTGAATTATGTGTTTAATGTAGAAAAATATTGAACATGGAATAACCGGGATCATCAAATGTTGTATACTCTCTTCCCGCCACGTCCGAAGAGCACTTTGATGCATCGAAAAAATTGGGTTGTGACACAGAGGACTGTCACCAGTCTGGCAGTGCCGATCATAGATTAGGACTGCCAGAGAGGTGGCAGTCCTTCACATATGTAGGACTGCCAGGGGCCTGACAGTCCTACATATGTTTTTTTTGCGATTCTAAAATTTCGACAAAAAGTGCTAAAACGGAGGTCCAAACATCATTTTTTTGCGATTCTAAAATTTCGGAAGGCCGTCTAACGATGAAACGGTTAATCTCAGGCTCCTCGAAAATACGCTCATTTTGCGACAAACCGGGCCTCGTTTCGACCTCCCAGTCAAAAGTTATGGCCCTCCAAAGTTTCAACTGACCATAAAATGTAGGAGAATGATCATTCTCCGTGTAAATTAACACGAAGAATGGCATTCTCCGTGTTTCTAACACGGAGAATGGTCATTCTCCGTCTTAATTTACACGAAGAATAGTCATTCCAGTGTCAAAACGCAGGAGAATGACCATTCTCCGCCTTAATTTACACGGAGAATGGCCATTCTTCGTGTAATTTAGCACGGAGAATGATCATTCTCCGTGTAATTTTCACGGAGAATGGCCATTCTCCGTGTTAATTTACACGGAGAATGGTCATTCTCCTGCGTTTTAAACACGGGAATGGCCATTCTCCGTGCTAAATTACACGGAGAATGGCCATTTTCCGTGCTAAATTAAGAGTTTTCAGTTGAGGAGCTCCTCACAGAGTTTGATAAGTAGGACTGCCACCCCCCCTGGCAGTCCTACATTGAATTAGGACTGCCAGGGTGCTGGCAGTCCTAATTCAATGTAGGACTGCTAGGGGGTGGCAGTCCTGATACTGGATCAGATAGTCATTCTCCGTGCTAAATTAGACGGAGAATGGATATTCTCCGTGCTAAATTACACGGAAAATGGCCATTTTTCGTGCTAAATTAAGAGTTTTCAGTTGAGGAGCTCCTCACATGGTTTGATAAGTAGGACTGCCACCCCCCTGACAGTCCTATACTGAAGTAGGACTGCCAGGATGCTGGCAGTCCTAACTCAAACGTGTCTTCTTGTGTTCGACAAACACTGGTCGAACGTATTCTAATCGAACATGTCATATTCTGTTCGACATATTATGGTCGAACGTAAAAAGTATAGTTCGACTGTCGTGGGTCGAACATTGCTCTATGAGTTCGACAAACCAGGGTCGAACCTACCCGTGAATACACCCAATTTTTTTTTTTTAACAACTTATGGTCGGCGGAGGGGGGATCGAAAAGCGGGAGGAGGAGGAGGAGGCGGGTCCGGGGGGGGGGGGGAGGGTCGACGGAGGCGGGTCGGGGGAGGCGGCGGCGGCAGGTCGGGGGAGGAGGAGGGTCGGCGGAGGGGGAAAGGGAAGGGGAGGGGAGGGGTGGGGTGTGCTCAGCAGCAAGGGTAGAATAGGAATTTTTTTTTTAAAAATGGGGTGTCCTCAGCAAGTATGGGGTGTGTTTAGCCGGCCCCTTTCATTTTTTGGTTTTCTTTTTCTCATTATATTTTTACCATGAGTACAAGGGCAATAACTAACACATGTTGGAAATGAGAGTATAATAGGAAAATATAATTTCTAAATGCACTCCACATTTTATTCCAGGACAGTAGGGACTTCCAACAAGTTGGCAGTCCTAAAGAATTTGAATATTAAGATCGACTGTGAACGAAGTTGGTATTTCTCATTAATGTTAGGACTGTCAACTTTGTTGGCAGTCCTAATGGACTGATCTGGAGTAAAAGGTGGAGTGTCTTTAGAGATTACCTAGAAAAAATGAAACAAAAAATAAAAAATCCATGATCAAAACTTTTTAATTTGACGTGTTAGGAGTTAAACTCTACGCTCATATAAAATTTAGCGTCTAAATGCTAATTAGTCCAACAAATATTATCCAATATTAGACCATTAGGGCCTAGTCTTTGTCTCCATAGAAACCATTAGAATAAACCTTTCCTCACTCATTATACCATTACCATAAGTACAAGTGCAATAACTAACACATGTTGAAAATGAGAATATAATAGAAAAAAATAAAACAAAAACTAAAAATTCATGATCAAAACTTTCATTTTACGTGTTAGGACTTAAACTCTAAGTTGATATAAAATTCAGCGTAAAAACGCTAATTAGCCCAACCAATATTATCCAATATTAGACCATTAGGGCCTATTCTTTGCCTCTATATAAACCATTAGAAACCTTTCCTCACTCTCCACTCCCATCCCTAACCCACAACAACCCCCCCCCCCCCCCCCCCCCCCCCCCCCCCCCCCAAAAACCCAAAACCCACCCCACCATTCAAACCGAGCCCAAAATCATGGCTTCAATCTCCTTCTCCTCTCTCCTCCTCTCCTTCCTCCTCCTCCTCTCGGCCTCCTCCGTCTCCTCCTTGGGAGGACATGCCGGCAAGTACGGCGCGAGGACGGAGATCAAGGACGCGGCCAGCGACGAGACGGTGCAGTCCCTGGGGATGTTCTCCGTCGAGGAGCACAACCGCGGCATCCTCTCCCTCGGCGGGCGCCGCGCCGCCCCCTCCCCCTCCTCCCCCCTCCTCTCGTTCCACAAGGTCGTCGCCGCGCAGAAGCAGCTGGTGTCGGGGACCCAGTACTTCCTCCGGGTGGCCGCCAGAGACCGCGCCGGCACGGTGAGGACCTACGACGCGGTCGTCCTCGTCAAGCCGTGGCTCAACTCCCAGAAGCTCCTCTCCTTCGCGCTCTCTGATCAAATCACTACTACATAAGTACATAACCAAGATCAAATCACTACTACATAAGTACATAACCAAGTCCAACCATGCATGCATGCAAGCTGTCGTGCTAGTACTAAATAATGGTGAGGAATATGTGTTCGAGGCTACTATATCATAATGATATGCTGTGCACTAAGTATGGAGAGGAATCTGTTGATCCAACGTCTATAAATATGATATGCTATATGCACTAAATTTTGGTCGTCCATTGCCCTCGACTCCAAAAAAAAGATTTCAAAAAAATAAAAATAAAATTATAACATGCTGAAAGCTGTAAATGTTGAACTGATATGAACTCCAGAAAAAGATATCTACAATTCTGACGGTGAGGAGCTCGGATTCCGATTTCCACTCATGAGCTAACTACTCGAGGCGGTGGGAACTCAAAATATGAGCCTGGAGGATTGCTAGTTCCGCGGGAACCGCGGATGCTCTATTGGCGGAGAGGTGAGGACTTAGGGGGCCTGGAGGGTTGTCCTAACCAGGAGGCCGGTTGTCCAAGCCCGTGCTGGGAGTGCGGTGTGACCCGGATCGGAATTGGTCTATGAGGTACGATATTGAATTGTGCCTATATGCCTTAAAAGAGAATTCTCATGTAAGGTCTGAACCAATCCCAATTATCTACACTACATGATCCCACACCCCTGCTATCTTTGAGAAGAGTCTGTATAATCCGATTATATACATGAACGTTCAGTACCATCTGTCTCGAACCAATTAGAGTCATCCAAACTAGAATCCGATTATACACATGAACGTTCAGTACCGTCTGTCTCGAACCAATTAGAGTCATCCAAACTAGTCCCGTAACCATGGGCTCTGATACCACTTGCTGTGAGCGCGGTGTCACCCGGACCAGAGTTGGCTCATGAGGTACGATATTGAATTGGGCCCATATGTCTTAAAAGAACATTGTCATGTAAGACCTGAACCAATCTCAATTATCTACACCACATGATCCCACCTCCTAACCGATGTGGGACTAAATTATCAACTCCAATGTCACCCGCCATTTGAACGTTCAACCGGAAACGAGATACAACCGAACAGTCCGATGGCTTGTGAGGGTTACCCCAGGGCTGGCCCTGATCTCTATGTATACTCGTCAGGTTGTGTGATATGCGTACCAATTTTTTTTTCTCCTACTATTATAAAAAAATTAGATAAAAATTTGAATTATATAAAAACAATTTAAATATGAATTGAATATATCTTAATTAAGGTTTGTTCTATATATGTTTATAGAACTTTGTACATATGATTAGATAATACTATGTACAGTGCCGGACTTTAGATTTTGAGGCTTGAGACGATCTCTAAAAGTAGTGCCCTCAAAGTTTAAGGTTCATATAATTTACTTTTTTCATCGATGATGATACAATAATATTATCAACACAAAATTTAGGAAATATAACAGTAAATAAATTTTTTATCCAAAATAATATGTGACATAATGAATTACTAATAAAATTGAAGATGTTTCAAACTAATAGTAAAATTAGAACATGTTTTGTTGTTCAATTTATGCCTCCAAGAAACACACACAACAAAAAAATAATCTGACTAACTGATTTGTCTTTTGGTAATCTAATATATGACGTTTAGATACTCTATAACAAAAAGAAACTTTTTTACGCGAACTAAAATGATTAGAACGAGTCTACGGAGTTTTTATTCAAAATCGAACTTACATACATTAAATAGTATTAATAAATGGTGCCCTCTAAAATTTTGGGCCAGAGGCAACTGCTTTATGAGCCTCATTTCAAGTCCGGAACTGACTATGTAGTTGGTTTAAATATGACTTGAAATGCACGTGCAATATGCTTTACAAATCTTGATACAATTTTATGTAGCAAACATAACATACGACCAAACTTAACTTTAAAAAAAAATTAAAGGATATTTTTTATGTTTAGAAATATTGATAGCAACGGAAATATAAAACTCATTAACTTCTTTATTACCAAAAAAATTGCAATAAATTTGTACCTTTCTCCTAAAAAAAAGCAAAAACAAAATAAACTTCACTAATTTTTTTCACTTTCTCTCTCTAAAAAAAACCACTTTTGTCTCTCTAAAGAATTCTTAGAAAATTTTCGGCTCCATTGTTTCTTGAAATGGTTTGATGGAGTACAGAGTGTGCCGATCTAGAAGATGAGCTCGATCTCAGGAGGAGGGATGGATTAGATTAAGAGAAAGAGCTCGCAAATAGCGGGTGAAGACGGTGAACTTATCGCTCAATATTGTGGATATGTAGAAGCAAAAACAATATATATGATAGGCACATATATTGCTATGCGCCTACAAATTAAAGCATTTCTCAACCTCAAGTCTGAGTAGTCCATTCCAGAAAGGCGCATAAGTCCAAATGATGCATGACTACATAGACGCATAAATATTCAGGGTTAATACGGAGATGAACCTCGAGCAGTGTGCAGTGTTCATATGTCAGTGATTACATCATCATCATCATTACATTTTTACAGCTGTAAAGGACATGAGTCCTATGCAGCTATTTTGCATGTGCAGCACGTCTCAAGTCACGTGGCGAGCTATACGTGACTCTCGTGCACGTTCACTCTCCACTAACTTTAAATGCTCATGTGCCTGTTTATCTTCATGAGCCTCTGAGCCAGGAAACAAAACATTTACTATCTATGCGCATAGTTGTCCCAATGAAGACAAGTTATAAATAGATCATGACCATGCCTCCTCGTACAAAGGCCGGAGAGGCTACTATTGCTATTGACGCTACGTAAGTTGTGACTTCCCAGAGAGAGCATTTAGTGATAGAGCTCCCTTTGCTGTCAAGAATTCATGCCAGTAAACAAGTTTCATCAATCTTCACATTAGATTGTCAACGGAATAAAGAAGTCGAAGTATACTTAACTTTCCTCAATCCCCAAATTTAGTTGTATTCAGAATTCTTGTTAAGGATTCCTATTATACTCTTTTCTTTATTTTAATACAAAAGTTTCAGTCCCTTCGACTTTTTGTAAAGGAACAATATGGAGATACGATCGGATCCCCTCATCCACACTGAGGCGATCGACGGCAACTTCGAGGGTGCAGTGGTTCCGGTGGCTCCCGATGACAAAATGTTTTTTGCCGGCAATAACCGCTCAATGTTGTTGAGATTTGGCTGAAAGATGGACTTAATTCGTTGGAGTAGAAGAGTCTCTATAGAGGAAGAAGGAATTCTTGAGTTAACTGATAAACAGAGAAATAGAAGACAGTAGATCCTAAAAGAGAGGAGTAAGTCATTGTCGATTCTAAATTTTGAATTAAAAAGTTTCAATGGCATTTTTATCCTCACATTAACATGATTTCATCTAAGAATCTATGTAATTTATACAATCCAAATACCTCTTGCATTTGGATTATATAATATCATAGATTGTAGTGCCCTGTCCCAACTTCGTGTCCCATTTTTCGTTCACTGACACGAGGAACACGATTAAGAAATACTATCGTTATCGATGGTCGGGACCGATTGAATCTAGATCATTTCCTCATTATGAACGGCTTCTTCGGAATCAAATCTCATATTCAGCGGTTGCGCCTCGAGGATAGACTCTGCGGTTGAGTCGAGAGAGACCTCCTGTTACTCTATTTTTTATGTCACACTTGCTTCTTTAGCTTTGGTTTTCTGAATGCATTTTCGTGAATAATTTTGATGGATTTCATTTGCTTGCGTTCTTCGAACTTCAGATTTCATATCAAACTTGGAATAGAAGGGTAAAGTGATGATCCATTGTTTATGCGATTTCAGGTGATCGCGTATGCACAGTCTAAGCGCAACCGTCATCTTTTTTTACCTCAGTTGATTAAGGTGAGTGGCTGACCCTTCTCTCCCTTGACCTTCTTGCTTTTTAAACCAATTGACGACACAATATAGCATGATGATTGTTTTTATATAATTCAATCAATGAACTGTTGCACGATTTTTTACGAGCACTTGCTATAGAACTGGTATGCCATGATTTACTACATGCTTACTTGTTATGCCGGATACAGATCCGTGCTAACGAATAAATAATCAATCAATGAATGAATGCTGCCACGATAAGACGAAACACGATGTAAATGGCTAAGTTGTTTATGAATTTTGTAGGCCATGCATGAATAACTAGTTCAGTTTAGCGTGATGATTGGACTTGTGCACAAGGGAGTTAGTTCCTCGAATGGTTGCCTAGGCCAAGAGATAGCAGCGATGGTTTAACCGGCACGGGTGATTCGAGAACTTTCAAATAGGACCCGCCATCCGTCTTGAAAGGACTACCGTCTAACCCAGTTATAGTCCAAGATGATTGACATTGCATTGACCTTCACACATATATACACACTGTTTAGAGTTATAGATATCTGCTGAACGTGGAAGAACATGGTAAGTTATTCAAAGGCGGTCGATTCTGCCGCGGGTAAGTTACAACGTAGACTTTGTTAGTACTGTTGGAGTGGGTGGGGTTCCTAACCTATGTGGAGAATACCCCGGAGAGCGACGAGCGCCATTCGTGTGTCGGAGAAGCTCGGGGAGTGCATGGATCCTATTTTGGAACATATATGGTAAGAAAATATATGATTGGAATTTCGATATTTACTTTGATCATATATTTATGATTAGACCCTTCATATAGTAGCTTTTTGTTGGAGTGGGTGGGGTTCCCAACCTATGTAGAGAATACCCCGGAGAGCGACGAGCGTCATCCGTGTGTTGGAGAAGCTCGGGGAGTACATGGATCCTATTTTGGAACATATATGCTAAGGAAATATATGATTGGATTTCCATATTTACTTTGATCATATATTTATGATTGGACCCTTCATATAGTAGCTTTCCATATAATTGGACTTCCAATTATGGCAAGCCAATTATGATTGGATTTCCATTAAATATATGATTGATGCATATTGGAAGTTTTCATATATATTGGCCTTCCATGTATGGATTACCAAGCACTTATAAAAGGGTGATGCATGCTAGTTGTAAACTCATCTCAAAACAAGAGTGCTTTACAATCTTTGAGAGAGAGAGAGAGAGGATTAAGGACTATTGAATGAGAGATTGCTTCGAATAATTTTTTAGCATATCTTGTTCTTCGAAGTCTGCAATCAAAAAATTTCTTCTTTCAAGTGAGTTGTGGTGATCCGTGTTGGATCGGGAGAAGCTTGTAGAGGGTGTATTCTCTTTATTCCATTAGTGGAGGTTCTTCAGGGTTGGACTCCGATCAGTCCCGTGGTTTTTCCGTAAGGATTTTTCACGTCAAAAATTTTTGTGTCTGCGATTGTGTTTGGCGTTTTTGGTTTGTGTACTTTTGCTCGGTTCTCTCGCAGGACTTTCTGGTTTGGGAGAACGATTTTCGTGCTTCGTTCCCAACGGAGTGGTATAAGAGCTTTGGGTTCAAAGAAGTGTCAGGAGTTGACAGTCAAACCAGGAAGCAGAGATGGACGCGAAGCCGGTGCGCATGGTGAACCTGAACGGTACCAACTACCATTATTGGCGGAGCAAGATGATGGATTTGCTGTTCGTCAAGAAGCTGCATCTTCCAGTATTTGCATCTGAGAAGCCCAATGACAAATCCGATAAGGACTGGAACTTCGAGCATATACAGGTGTGTGGGTACGTGCGGTAGTTCGTTGACGAGAACGTGTACAACCACGTTGCCAATATTGAGCATAGCGAAGACGTTATGGGATAAGCTTGAATCTTTGTACGCGAAGAAGACCGGGGTAAACAAACTGTTCCAGATCCGGATGATGATGGATCTGCAGTACAAAGATGGTGCATCCATTACGGATGACTTGAGTGAGTTCCAGGGCGTGGTGGATCAGCTATCCTCGATGGGAGTCAAGTTCGACGACGAGGTTCAGGGACTATGGCTGCTGTGTACATTGCCAGACTCGTGGAGATCGTACGAGTATCTATGATCGCTTCTGCTCCAGAGGACGTGGTCAGTCTGGAGTTTGCCAAGAGTGGGGTGCTGAATGAAGAGATGCGGAGACGTTCTCAGGGCACTTCATCCACATCCCACCACTCAGAGGCATTGGTTTCAGAGAGCCACGGAAGGGGCAAAAGCAGGGGTCCAGGTGGTGGCAGAGACAAGAGCATGGGGAAGTCCAAGGATCGATACGAGGACTCAGTATAATGCCTGTGGTTCGTATTACGTATTTTGGAATACGTATACGTATTTTATCTCGTATTGCATGATTTTCTTGCTTAGTTTCCTTTATGGCTTGGTTATTCTTGGTTCGGGTTGGCTTGGTTCGGTTTGGGATTGCTATTGGTTCATCATGAACCTAAGGGTGAACCTCCTACCTACCACCACCACTACCATTTATTAACCCCTTCTCCTTTCTCTCTCTTCATTAATCATCTTCTTCTTCCTCATTTACTTCCTTACCTACCAGAGAGAGGGAGAGAGAGGTCTAGGCAAGTGCAACTTGTTTCATGGAGGAACTCTAATTTTATTGCTTCATTATCTTCCTTACAGCATTTTAACTTACTTTAGTACTTGGCATTTCCACTCTCCATGGCTAGATTCTTGTAGATCTAAGTTTATTTTATTTTCGAATTCTTGGATTTTGATCTATTTAATCATGTTATTTCTAAGTTTTGATGGTTTCATATTGTAGAGAATTTCGTTCTACCCTATTTTGACCTATGAAAGTTCGGATTTGGGCTCCGGATGATAGAGTTATGCAGCTTGGAAGCCATGGCTTATGGTGTACTTCTTCTCAGAAATTGGGAGAAGAAGCACAGTCCCGAGCCGCATGGTAGCACTTGATCCGTATGAACATTCATGCGGCAAGTCAGTTCCAACTACATGCGCTATTGCCTTGACTTGACCGCATGACAAGTTCATGCGACAAGTATTCCTTCTCAGCCGCATGACTGAGGCCCAGTCCTTTTTGGCCGCATGGATTTCCAGCAACCTTGAGCCGCATGAACTCAACGCTCGCGAGCCGCATAGACCGCAGCCACCCAGCCGCATGGGTTTGCTTCCCTTGACCGCATAGTCATTGCTCCCCGCAGCCGTATGGGTTGCTCCTCCCCGGCCGCATGTACCTGATTGGTCAGCCAGCCGCATAGATCCAGTCCTCCGTCAGCCGCATGAGTTCTCTATCCTCCTGACCGCATATGTCTTGCCCTTCTCAGCCGCATGACTGAGTGGATCTCCGAGCCGCATATGACTGATACCCCTTTGACCGCATAAGCCTTTCCCTTTTTAGCCGCATGTGCCTGACCCTATTCAGCCGCATGGGCTGTTCTCTTCCAGCCGCATGAGACCATTCCTGGCCGTATATGCCTTAGCCGCATGGCTCCCCTATGGCCCTGTGTATTGATATTTTATTAGATATTTTACGTCCATTTTATATCCTTTGTCATGAACTTGATAAATCACGAATTTACTTGATATGTTTGGACATGATAATTGAGCCTGACATGACAGTGATCCGTAGGGGTGCACTCCTGACAAGTGAACATGACATGACCTGATAGTGGCCTGTCGTGGCGCACTCTTGACCAGTACACTTGACATGAAAATCTTACATGATATATCTGATAATCTGTAGCGACGGCTACCTGACGTGACATGACCTGTATAATTAACCTGGACACCGTGGGCAATTATGCTTGTACAAATAATTCAGTCATGTCTTGCATCATGTCTAGGAGGGACCTGACGTGACATGACCTGTATAATTAACCTGGACACCGTGGGCGATTATGCTTGTACAAATAATTTAGTCCTATCTTGTATCATGTCTAGGAGGGGACTCCTGAGTACCACGGTCAGGAGTACCTACTGAAATGGACTAAGGCTAAATAACCTAGATTAATACATTAGTCATAAAGAGATCTCCCAGCTACAGGCAATCCTGTTACCTGGGCACGCCTTGGGATATGTAGCCTGCCGTCGAGTATGGGCACATTTCCAGCACACTGTCATGTATTGCACTCTTCAAGCTACCTAAGGGTACATGTATTTCCTGGACGATGTACCCACCTGAATTCAACCCTAATCTTTCAACCCGGGTAACCTGGATGGACTGCAGGGCTTGTGGCTGTGGAAGATTCTCACTGCATCTTGCTAGTAACTAGGCTTGTGATAACCCTAGTTAGTTAAAGTATCAAGCCGTAGTTCTTGTTTGGCCGTGAATTGATTGGATGGAGTCTAACCAGTCTAGTCTTGTCCTGATTATGTTCCAAACTACTGCATGACCTGAATGCTTGTACTTATTTTACCGATAAATGGTGAGGATTCCAAGTTCTGTTCAGACGAAGGGTTACAACCCCGGTCCTTGTTTGGTTTACGGGTTGTAACCTGGTTATCTGAATAGTTCTATGGTTATCTCATCGTGTATCATCCTGATGTATTTTTTTTATTTCCAGTTGTTATTTTATTTATACTCTTGTGCTAATTGCTGGTTTTAGTTCCTAAGTGAAGCTTCCTTTGTAGTACTTGCTCTTTCTAGGATCTGACCCAGCTGGTTTTGTATGGCCAGATTTCGGAGCAGCTCCTGAGGATCTACCGCTTTTCCAGTCCGATGGTGAACACAAGACGTAACCAGGGCAACGAGTGGGTTATTTTTGGCTCTTCCACTCTATTGTAAAAATATTTTTTTGAGACGTTTAGCCGACGAGCACATGTTTAGCTCGATTGCACTTACTTACTGTCTGCCTACGGGCTGAAACATGATT
Organism: Iris pallida; assembly: GCA_029216955.1. NCBI lineage: Eukaryota > Viridiplantae > Streptophyta > Magnoliopsida > Asparagales > Iridaceae > Iris > Iris pallida. Next base: position 2,334,407 of record JANAVB010003598.1, read on the forward strand.
GACAGATCCTAGGGTTGATCATGTATGACTAAACTCTTGCTAGTCCTAACATTTTATAACGACTAGCTTCATGATGAGCTGAATATGTAATATTTGGGACGCCTTATTATTGTATATTTAATGATCATACATCTTGTAACATTTACTTATTTGCTTGTGATTGAGACACTAGGCTTGTTCATGACCTTAGGAGACTGTTGGCTTGTAGTAGACCCTCATGTATCTAGACAGCCGTGACCGTATAGCGAGATGAAATCTATTTCATATACGTAGCTGGCTATGTCTGCCCCCACTCTCCAGTATTCTGGTTCTGGGGCGTGACACTCAGAGTGTTACTACTGTGGCAAGAAGGGCCACATCAAGCGGAACTATTTCGCTTGGAAGAGAGAGAAGAAGGGCGACAAAGGGAAGCAAGATGAGAATACTACAGCGGCGGCCTCGATACATGGAGGCGATGTGATCGTCGTAGGTGATGAGGTTATCACAAACCTCGCCTGCGATGACAATTCTTGGCTGGTGGACTCAGGGGCTTCAGCGCATGTATCTCACAACAGGGCACTATTTGCCACTTATACGACAGACGACTGTGGAGTGTTAAAGATGGACAATGGAGATGTGTCGAAGGCGGTTGCCGTTGGAGATGTGCATTTGAGAACGAAGACAGGTGCAGTTCTTGTTCTCAAAGATGTTCGTCATGTCCCTGACATCCATTTCAACCTGGTGTCGGTTGAAAGTTGGATGACGAGGGATTCTTCAGTCTCTTCGGGAATAGTAGTGGAAGCTTTCCAGAGGTTCGATGGTGATTTCCAGAGGAAGCAAGAAGTTCGGTCTCTACTATATGGAGGGGAGCGCATAGAGAGCACAGAAGATGAACGCCGTCAGTGATGCCTCTACCGAGTTGTGGCACAGACGGCTCGACCATATCAGCGAGAAGGGAAATGAGCTACTTGGTGAACAGCTAGGTGATTCCAGGGGTCAACTCTACAAAGTTAGAGAAGTGCACGCACTGCTTAGCTGGGAAGCAAAATAGGGTATCTTTTCAAAGTCACCCAAGTTCAAGGAAGCCGGCGTTGCTCGAGTTGATTCACTCGAAGTCTGCGGTCCTATGAAGGTAAAATCTATTGGTGGTGCATCTTACTTTGTAACTTTTATTGATGACTGTTCCAGGAAGGTTTGGGTCTATGCCTTAAAGACCAAGGATCAAGTGCTGCCTACTTTCAAAGAGTTTCAGGCCTCTGTTAAAAGAGAGACGGGCAAGAAGTTATTGTGTGTTCGGTCCGACAACGGCGGCGAATACATTGGTCCCTTTGATGCTTATTGCAGAGAGTGTAAGCCCCCTGAATTTCAGGGTTTATTTTAAATTTTCTGAATAATTATTTTCGATAAATATTTAATTGTTTTGATCATTAATGTTCCTTTCCGTGACTTTGACTCCTGGAGCGTCAGAGATACCAATCTCTGTAAATTCTCTTTACGAGTTTTATAGTAGACAAGATTATCTTCGTTTTGGTATATCATGTCCCACCTGAACTCGTTTTCTTGTGCTCTTTTTATATCGTGCAACTTCGGGTCAACTTAGACCAATTAATCGTTGAATAATTATTTCCACTTTTATCTTTGAGCGTTGTTTGCACGTTACCGTGACTTTTAATTTAGGAACACAAGACCAGTCATTTTCTCGGAACCAACTTCTCATGAATGATCTACTCGAGACGCTCTTCACCCATGACCTTCGTGTCCCACTCAGACACTCCATTTTGTGCTTCATTTCTTTCGCACAACTTTCGGGTCAATTTAGGCCAATTAATTATCTACCGTAAAACCTAATTTAATTTCAATTTAATTTCAGGACCCGACATCGATCCAACCTAGTCGACCCAAAGTATGGACATGGCCCACATGAAGCCTACTACCCACATAAAACTTGTGTCCCATTTATTTGAGTCTCCACATGTTACTTATTTATCCATGATCATAAATACCTATTTTAATTCAATTATTGCACCCTGTCCGAATTTGACCCGACCCGGCTCGACCGAACCTGAACCCAAGCTCCATACTGTCCTCCCATGACTACCCAAGTACCCACTCAATATTTCTCTTTTTTTCTATTTTGAAAATATCTCTTCCTCTCTCTATTTTACAAATATCACATTTTTATTTCTTACACACACACACACACACACACACACACACACACACACACACACACACACATATATATATATATATATATATATATATATATATATATATATATCTTTCTCTCTCTTCACCACCTCAAACCCTCCCCTCTCTCTCTACCAGCACACACTTTCTCCTCCTCCCCCCAACCGACCTCTTTCTCTCTCATTCAATAATATCTCTCTCTCTCTCTATTCTAACACTCTCTCTCACTCTTTCTACATATATATTATATATACACTCACATATATTCTCTCTCTTATTAACAAACACACAAACCCCCCTCACTTCAGCCGAGCACCTCCCTCCTTCCTCCTTCCTCCATGGCAGCAAGCACCACCACCACCTCCATCTTCTTCATCATCTACACCATCATCACCGGCAACTGTGCCACCGTCGTGCCCCGGCCTAGTCCGCCCCTGCGCAACCAGCAGCAGCTGCGACAGCAAGCCGCACGCAGCAGCAGCGCGTGCAGTGTGTGCGTGCGCGGGCCGCCGTCGCGCGCCGCCGTACGGCCGCTGCGTGGCCCCCCTGGCTGGGTGAGCCTCCGGCGAACCCCTGGGGTGCACCGCCTTCCTCCCCGGCGCGATGCATAGCCTATTCGTGCATTTACGTCGAAATTCCGTCGTGACGCGCGAGTTTTGAACTCGGAAATGGCGTCCCATCGCAGCGACTTCGTATGCATTTCTCGAGAGATCCGACCAGTTGGATCGGCAAACTCTTTGCTCCATTACAATCTCGGTATATCCATCTTCACTCTCCCTCAAGTTTCGTCCGTTAATTTCGTCGTTTGATACTTCAAAACTGGCCACCAAGTTGACACTTTAAATTGTACTATTTTTGGACAGTTTTGTGTTGCCAACTTCGTCAGCTCGTAACTCCGTCGTCGCAGCTCCGGTTGGCTGCGCTACCTAGTTCTTGTGTA
>JANAVB010003598.1:2405167-2437667 GCA_029216955.1 Iris pallida
TATATATATATAGAAAAATTGCCAATGACCCCTAGCCTAGTGGTAGTGGTGAGGCATGCGGCCCAGTGGTCAGGAGTTCGAATCCCAGTGGGAGCGATTCCAGAAACTAATTACCCTTTTTTCAAAAAAATATATATATATATATATATATATATATATAAAGAGAGAGAGAGGAGAGAGAGAAAATGACCTCTATCCTAGTGGTTAAAAGAGATGCATGCTGCCCAAGTGGTCGGGAGTTCGAGCCCTTTTATATATATATTATTTGGGGCATGGGAAGTTGTGATATGTATGTACTGTAATACCTTTTCCGCTATATGCGAGGAATAAATTCACCCTTATTCCAATATATATATATATATATATATATAATAATATATATATATATACTCAAGTAAAATAATAGTACCTCTTAAGGTGCATGATGGAAATACTTGATAATGTAGGAAATAACTTAAAAGTGGTGGAATGAGAACTAATCTATCATGTGAAGTTAAACAGGTTGAGGTGAAATGAGGCCTTTTTTGGACAAAATTAAGTCTCAATTGTACCATTTGTTTATTTTTGATTGGTTTTCAGTCATGTTTTTTGTTAGTAGATCACTAAGACTGGGTAACTTGGGTTTGGCTTGGTTTGCTATTTTAGGCCAAAGCTCTTCAACTACAACCCTCCAAAAGTAATAGACATATGCATTGACTGTACTGGAGAAATTTGCCACTTTTTGGTAGTCCCTTGGACATGGGCAATGAACGGCTTGTTAACTTAACTCCTATGACTTTAAGAACCAATTTTAGACCATGACCATTGCTTTTCCTTTGTCATGTAAACTTGTGGTCAAGGAGGCTCCTTGACTGGCAGTTGATAACTTTACGAAGACCATTAACCTCAAGGAACATGGACTTTTTATGCAGTGGTCTCTGTAATGGGTCCACAAACACAAAGGAGTGGTATGTTGTTTGTAAATACATGTTGGTTTATGTTCTGAAATCTCTGATATAATTTGGGTTACCCTTATTCCCATTATTTTCTTTGGATGATATTTTAGTTTTTAATATGTTATAACTTTTTTCATAAGAATTTGTATCGTGTTTTCTTTATTTTATCACATTTCATAATTAGCCTAATTGACCTTTTTGGATAACTAATGTGGTTAAAGTTATGAATGAAATTACATAGAAAAGGCAACATCCTGTTCTTTATATCATAATAGGCAGTATCAATACTACAGTATTCAATACGAACCTTCTCTAAGAGACATGCGTCGGCTAAGAAGCACGGACACCATAATAGATATTTTTCTATATAGCAAAAGCAAGACGTGTAGGCGGATCTACTTATAAATTTCCTGTTGAAATATGATGTGTTCATGTTGTGTCTGTATCAGACGTACCAGGGATGACACAACACTCTATAATACACTTGATACACCAAATTGCAACGTGTCAGTTACAATATAGGAAGGAAGGTAATTCAGGACAGGGCTGCAAGGGGTTAGCATCATGTTCTATTCTGTAAATGCTTCATAGTTCTTATAGTAGAACGTAGAAGGAATCAGAAGTTTCGTATTAGCCATTGAATTTTTTTATTTGCATTTTGTCTTATCAAGTTGTATTATTTTCTAGTCATTGGGACCTTTTGTTCCGGCCCCCCAGAAGTTGCAATGCGCATGCTGAGGGAGCAGGGAGGACCAGACCCATTTGAAGCAAATGGTGGTGGTCGTGGTAGGAAAGGAAGACCCGCGCCACAATTTGGAGGTTCTGCACCAATCATTGATGTATCTTCAGCATTACATCATGATCATTGTCGAATCCAAAGGTGAATGATATACTTTTGATAGATGCATATTGAACTTGTTCATATACTATTACACCTAGTTTGGCTGTAAATTTGTACAGTATGCATATTAGAGCTCGGCGGTTCTGACTCTTGGCTTTGGTAGTCAGTTGTTAGTTTTGTTACTTGGTTCGGTTATGCAAGTTTAATTAGTTGTATAGATTATAGATTTTGTCATCCCATTGACCTAGGTTTTAAAAGAATTTTAGGATCCAACGTCCATCATGACATGAAGGGCATGCTTGCTTGCTAATTAAGTGATGGAAAGGAAAGAAAAATGATAGTGTTGATCCATTGTAAATGAGACCACATTTATACATGAAACACTTTCACTTTTCTTTTCTTTCCCTCACTTTCCACTGAACCAACATAGTCGAATCTCCTACATGAGTTTTTTACTTGTGGTCAAGCTTTTTGTGTCATACACTATCAAAAAATTATTGTTTTTTGTAGACTAAGAAATAATTGTTTACTGTTATTTTTGATTGGTCATAGGTTCCAGTACTAAGGTTTAATGGGTGAGGTCCCAAATCATAACCACATGAACTGGGAGGCCCTAAATAATATGCACCATATACACAGGTTGGTTTAAAGATAATTAAAATAATTTTTTAATAAATCATTATGTATATATAAATTTAAATCAATTATGATCATTGATAAAATAATAGCATGTAGGAGCTCAATTGGATAGCATGCAAGTGGCACGTGCGTAGTAAGCTCAAAATAGGTCAAAATCATATATTGCGTCGATTAGATTGGACCGATGTCGAGTCCCAAAATTAAATTGGAAGTTTGGTCAGGTTTTACAGTAGATGGTCAAATGGCCTAAATTGATCTGAAAGTTGTGCTATGTAAATAGAGTACAAGAGAACAAGTTTGAGTGGGACATGATATATCAAAATAAAGATAAACTTGTCTAAATCAAAACTCGTGAAGGACGTTTCGAGAGATTGACATTTCTGGCACTCCAAAAATCAAAGTCACGAAAAAGTATATTTAATGATCAAAACTAATTATAATAAAATAATTATTGAAAATAATTCATTTTAAAAATTAAAAGAGCCAAGTACGACTAGTCCCAACCAGAAGACCATGGTTGTGACTCTACTAGTAAGGTTTTGGAAAGAAATATAAGAATTAGGTAATACAGTCTGCAATAATCCTAGATACTATTATGGTACTTTTGGTCAATCACTCTATAAGGGAATTACTATCAATTCAGTGCTAATCCTATATGGGTCAGGGTTTCAACAAGCAGAAAGGAATTGATTTGGGTTGGACATAACTGGAGCAAAGTGGCATAAAGTGACTTATAATCAATTTCAAAAGAATCGCGAACAAAGAAGATACAGACCATGGTGCAGAGAGTTTTGAAGAGTTCCAGAAGAAATTTTCCAAGAATAAGGTACGACTAAGTAGATGCTTGGTCAAGTATTTGGAAGGAATGACGTCTTAGGATAATATGAACATTAGACAGAAGAGGTATGAAATCCAAGTTTTGGATTTGAGATCGAGGTATGGCTAGGGGAATTAGGGTCTTCTAAATCGTATTCATTAGAATGATAAAAGCTAAATCATGCAACCGTGATTTACGAGCTTAGAAATAGGAAGGAAAAGAATATGGATACGTCTAAAGCAAATACGGAAAGTCATTTAGAATAATCTAAAAATCACGTGGGCTGAGATAATTGTACACCAATTCATACTATGATTTAGCCTATCTATCAGGTACCTAGGATAACATATGATCCATCAAATACGGCTAGTCACTTATTCCATAATCCAACTCATAATATTCAAAATTCCTTGATATCATCCAATTTTCCATTAGTGTACTCCATTCTACGGCTTATCCTTTTCAATTGTAACTTCCGCTAACACAATATCAAGATGCATAATGTAATATGCCAAGGTCTTCAAACGTCTTCGATTCTTGAATATTTAATTCTTAACTTATCCTCTTTGAAATATCTCCATCTTCAAGAAATTTGCCATCCACTATGTACTTACTCAACTCTAGATTCTATTTACCAAACTATTTAGGATTACTCTACCTCTCTATCTTGAAATCTTTTCTTCTCATCTCATGCCATAATCTCGTTAAGTGCTTACAATTTTCCATATCAATATCCTCGCATTTCATTATCATTTTTCTAATCTTCTCTATGTGTCATAAATTTGTATCGTCTCTCTCCTGGAGATAATCTCCTTCTCCATTGGATCTCAATTTCAATATCTTGCTTATGGTATAGTTCTCTCATAATCATCGTTATGTCATCTTAGATAACCATGGTCATAAATCTCGTCTTGATAATTTTTCCTAAAATTTCAATCTTATTCATTTATATTTATTTAGCCCAAACGTAATGTTCCTTATAATTCTCTCTTCTTGTATATCCACTACTTGTCCTCATACTAACACAATATTCCAGTTGTCATTATAGGGTCTCTAACTAACTTGCATCAACAAAGGTTACTAGTCTGCCTCTTGAGGTAGAGTTCTAACTCTATTCCTAGATCCTTGGCTACGATTAATCATCGAAGATCATGATCAATTCTTAAACTTAATTAACCCTGCAACTCCAGCAGCTTAGCTACTTAGCCTTAAGTCATATCCAATAACAGCATAACAAATGATCTACCTTATCTATCCATAAGCAATTATACATTTTTTATAAGCACACCTAACTATTAGGAAAATTTTGAGACTTGGTCAAATAAGTACTTATATCTAATACCTCTATCATAGTCTAACTATATTGGTCATTTTTCTAGTTCTTATCCCTGATAGTTCGTTCAAGGTTGGACTCATTCGATATATAGTTGGTTGACTAGTCTAACTTAATCTTACACATTTCCTAGATCACATTTCTCTCTGATACATAATCTTCCTAGTATAGTTCCTCATTATCCAAGAAGATTTCTTTTTCCATTATACCATATTCCTGATTTCTATAACCTCTACGTAAAAATTTCTTAAATTGTTGCGCAACATAACTCCAAATGTTTATATCTAGTCATGATCATCATGCTTCATCAATTTATTTTATCCCATCGGAATCCTTAGACTCTATTCTCTATCGTCCTTCAGGTTTGCAGTCTTCAATATAAAATCCAACTATGTATTCCTTCGAGTCGTATTCCTACTCGTCTCATCCTTTATGATCAAGGAACCTTCATATTCTTCTAATCAACCATGGTAGATCATGTTAACTTGTATTCTAACTTAGGCTAGTCTAGACAAGGACAACATGGTTTAGTCTAATAATCCTCATATTTTCTGTTAGGGTTAAGCCTGGTACTGTACTCTATTTCACATCATATCTTGGTGGAGTGTCTATACAAGCCTACTCACCTTAGCTAGTCACCTAGTCCTGTCAAGCATGGGTTACTATATCCTTCAAGTAAAAACTTTCTAACTCAATGAGGAATTTACATGTTGTCGTCGAATCACCAATTTGCGACTCAGCAAGTCATTCAACCAGAGGGATTTTCCTATAGATCCTAAACCTCGATAGACTTTCAATTTATATCATATCGGTCCATCTAATAGAGACGTCTATCCAACCCCTATATGTCCTTAATAATCACCTACAAGATATTATATCTGTCTTAGTCATATCCTATGATAAGATAATACTAAAATAATAGTAAACCACAAGTGTTCGTCCTTCCGAGAGAGAGAAAGACGAGAATTCATAATAGTAATTCAAGAATGGTTTGATTGAGCACAAATGCGAATTCTCAAAGGCGATAGTACAAGTCAAAGGAATTTCCAATAGCAGTAGTGGATTGAGATTCTAATATATAATACTAATGCAGGCTCGTTCGGTATAGTAACGTAACCGAAACGATTTATCTCGACCTGCATGACCCTGGTCTTCGAAGGACCTCAAAAGACAAGCAGACTAAGACACCGACACCATTCCTTATTTAGACCATGCTACTGATCTGCCGGATCATCACCGTCATCACCTGGGGTCCCCTGAAAAGCCCCAAATGGGTCAATCCCATCGGGATACATAAACCCGTAGGCATTGGGATCGGAGAACCGCGAAGCATGATAATTATGGTCCTGAAAATCGGGGTCAAGGAAAACATTTCGGTCCTGAGGAGTGCGCTGAATAAAGTAGCATTGGTCATGAATGCGACTCTGGATAAGGGTGCCGAGTCCTTTGGTGTGGGTTCGCATCTGCTCCTCAGCCTGAGCCATTCACATGTCAAAATGATGCTGAGTGAGAGGAATGTAACAACCCGAGGAAGGAGGTTCATTTGGAGCATCAGCAGCAGTCAGAGAACTGGAGGGCCGGGCGGAGTGAGAAGATTGACCAGTAGATAAAAACCGAGAGAGCCAGGAGAGAAGGAAGCGGAGCACCGTCCGTGTAGCGGAGGCTGAGGTCCACACCTTTGGCTTCAAGGATGAGAGTGATAAACATACCAAAGTTCAGGGTACACCATCAAGAAGATTAAATGGAGATGAAGGAGTTCAGTAACATATTGGGGAAAGACCAGGTCTTCCGAGCATAGAGATAGTAAACACAGACGAGTGCTTCGAAAGTGCTGGAGTCATAGTTGCCGGATTTTGGAGTCAGCGTGTAGCACAAGATATGATGGAGCTCGTAGTAGAACGGCTCCAGTTGCTTTGACAGAGCGGAAATAGGAGGTGCATCAGGCCCTCAACCAATAATGCCACAGAATTATTCAAAGGAAACGTTGAAGGTAGCTTGAAGACCGACGAGAGTAGGAAGTACCTCTCTTCGATTTGGGACTTCAAAGATTTCAGCAAGATCTCGTACGGTGAGGCAGAAATGATGATCATTCACGAGAGTCTCAATAACATTGTTTGCTAAGTCGGGGACGAGAGTACAGTAGAAGAGGCGAACGGCTGCTGGATAGACGGGGACTTGACGACCCAGAAGCTTGGCGAGTCCCGCGGATTGAAACATGGGAAGATGGCCTAGAAAAATGTAGAAGTTGATGGGCTTTCCTTCGAACATGGCATGGTGTTCGAAAGATTGGAACCATGCATCGGCAACGACACTTGACTTGAAGATTTTTGGGTCATACGTGCCATTTGGTAGAGGCACGGGCATGAAGGGGTTGGAAGAGGAGGATGAGCGAGGATGTTTAGCATGGGCCATAGTGAATGTAGGGCATGAAGTGAGAAAGAAGAAGAGGGAGATAGATATGTAGATGTGGAGAAGGGAGGTAAATGTAGTGCCCCGACCTGCAAGATGCCTTATGATGGATGGATGGTTCAATGAAGCCTTGTTGGACTTGGGAATATGTGAAGGATCGTTTGGAAGGCTATGCGATCGTGGCTGGAATCTTTCTATGAATGTGAGTAGTATTGAACCCTTCGAAGATCCTTTAGCTTCATGCCTAAAATAAAGGATAGTATGCTATGATTCTTACTGAGTTGCTCAATAACACCTTGCATAGAATTCGGAAAGATAATGAAAGATAGTAATCACCTGAACGTAAACTGTTATTGCCAGATGAATTATATGCTTGTACGATGTTGCGATGAAATACATGACAGGAGAAGCAAAGTCCCAAATGCTTGGACGGTTAGTATATCGAGCCTTTGCTCGATGAATAGATGGTAACACAGATGTTAAGACCCAAGAATTGGGCAGTGAGTATGCTTGAATTACGTCTGAACGAACGTATGCTAAGTCCCAGGAATTGGGTGGTGAGTACATTGAGTTTGGTTGGAAAGATGTATGGTATCAAAGATGTCAGAAAAGGCTTAGGAAATCATATTCTATTATCCTGTGCCGATGTAGAATGTAGATTTTCCTAAGACCCTGGATTGGACAGATGATAATATGAGCGTTGGCTCAAGGCAAGATGGCAAGATGACAATACGAATGAGAATGATGGGTTATTACTTAGTTTTTCTCATCATGCATTATATGTTTTCTTCTTAGATAAGTTGTATATAAATGCATGGTCATGGATAACTTGTATACAAGGTAGTTTCCAGAACGATAATCTGCAGCCACGGACCCGGTTCGTCCTAGGGGGAACAAGGATTGATGCCGACGTACTAGCATCGGTATGTCGGACTTGTAGTGGGGCTAGCTACCTGCACTACTAGGGCGCCGTTATACCTATAAGATGGTCCAAGATGGCGTGTTGCCAGTGACCTTCATATAGATAGGTCCAGTACTAATGATGTCTTATGCAGGCAGAGTAAGTTATTATTCAAATACAAGAAAGGATGTCGGCTGTTGTTAAGAAACCTGAACGGTGATAATTATATTGAATCATGATATTGTTTCTAACAATGTCTTGTGCGGGCTGAGTAAGTATTATAAATGTACAGGGATGGCTACACGACCGTGGGTAAGAATCACCAAAGGGTGATAACTGTGTGCTTTAAATTATGTTGGCTATGAGATTGACATGCTTTACTTCATGTCGGCTATAAATATGAAATTGACCCTAAGGCAACGAGAAAGACCAATGATAATGTTCTATAACATGATTAGTGTTGTCTTCTTAGGTGAGTTGGGCCAGTACCGCTCGTCAGTACATTAATGATGTACTGACCCACGTTGTGGGCAATATTACAGGTGCTTACTTATGGGGGAAATCGTTTGATCAGTGCTTGGCATCGATGATTCGGATGGGTGTGCAGAAGCTTCTTTCAAGATGTCTTCTGCTATACGGGACATAATGTATGGAACAGTGTAACTCAGTTGTATCAGTGAGATTGTAGCCAAATTGGCAAGTTCATTGTAAAGAAGTCGGCATATTCAGTTGTAGCCTAAAGGGCAAGTGTATACATTCAGTTGTCTATTCAAGAGTATTGTAATCAATTGTAAACTCTGTATTCCGCTGCAAGTCTTGTAATCCATTGCAATTATCAATAAAGGATATATTTCCTTATATCTTGTGTGACTTAAATATATCTGCTTGGTTTTGCTGTGTTGTCATTATTCTTCTGAGAAATAAAAAGAAATTGTAATGGTTTTGCCTTGTACAAGTGCAATCTAGACTTGTACGGCATCACACCCAGTGGCTAGTTTTCGATCCTCCAGAATCGGGACGTGGCATAATGGTATCAAAGTACGGCTTTACGACCTTGGATTCTTATTCGATTTGTTTCAAATCAATGTTGTTACTAAGATGATTCTAAGCTGCTTCCACGATGATTCAAATACTGCTTCCGCGATGATTCAAAGTTGCTTCCGCGGTGAATTAAAGTTGCTTCCGCGAATACTCAAAATGCTTTCGCGATAAAATCAAAGTTGCCTCTATGATGACTCATAATGCTTCTGTTTATTTCGTGTTGCTTCCAAACTATTCTAAGTTATTCCCATGACTGAAAGTCCATTGATCCTTCTAGCCGCTCACTGGGTGTTCCATACAATAAGTCTTAATATGTGGGCTGTGATATGTGTGCTTTGTTAAATTTCTAAAAGATACCAAAACGAATAACAATGATGCGATGCGTTAATAAGTTTGTGATGTATGCTGGATGTCCTATGTGTGGGATTCATTGAAGTCGATTGTTATGCAGCAATCGACCGTGGGTGATGGCATGGTTTGTTGGAACAGAATTTGCATTAATTTCAGTGAATGGAAATCGACAGAATCTTGAGTCGGTATTTGTGGTCAGCATAACCACTACAGGATGGATAGTCCGTATTGGATGTTGGTTTGTACGAAGAGGAATATTATGTCGAGAATGGCTTGAGCTCTGAGTGGTATATGGTTTTACCCTCTTAGCGATAAGATGACCCTTGGCGTGTTCATGATTTAGTGATTGCTTTACCTATAAGGTATTGGGTAGTATCGAGTCGTAGCTGAGATTACGATTGATACACAACGGCTAGGCGTGTTCCTTGATGATTAAGTTCGGATGACCGTTGCGAGATTTTTGATGTGTTCGGATAAACCATCGCTAGACCTTGACGGTTAGCATTATGTTGGGTAAAAGGATGGTAGGCTTGGTAGCGATGGTGTGGTGTTGCTATCGAAAGATTTTGCGAGAACAACTATGGACCGTATTGAACGATGTTGCAATTGAGTAAAGGAAGTTGAATGTTAGACGTAGACTAATTGATGGTGATGTTAGGCGCTTATCGGGATGTTGCGAATGATTTTTGAAGATGCAGAGAGTTGCATCGACCGAGAAGTAGAAAATGGGCTTGAGGAATAGATGATCTTAGCACGTTGTGCAGTTATGCTTGAGAGAATTTGATGTGTCCCGAATTAACAAGTTATGACTCTTGACCATTTTGAGGCATAGAGAATAAGTACTTGTCCCTTGATGCATAAAAGAGTTAGATGTTCCTTATGAGAGTCGAATGGCTGGGATACAAATGAGTATCGAGGTGTAGCGATATGTAATAGACCCTATCGGTAGATGATGTTGTCGCATGAATAACAAGTTTGGTGGAATATAGAATTGTTGGATTATGACTTAGCTTATGAGTTATGTCATATTCAACTGGATAACCGATATACGGATGCTAGATGATTAGTGCCATAGAGATTGGATCGGTACATGAATAATAATCTTATTATGGAATCACAAAGAGATGATGCAAAATGAATATTGATGGTTAATGTGAATTGCTAAGAGATGACCGTATTGGGTGCTAGAAAATTCATAAAGGATGCTTTCGAAAGAAATACGATGTAGTTGCCTTATTTCGTCGGTTAAGAGAGTACGGACCGTATCGATGATCTAAAAATGTGGGAAATGAATATGTCGCGAAGAGACCGTAGAAAAGATGTTAAATAGTAGACTATTGAGATAACAATGTTGGATTATGACTCAGAATAGTTGACCCGATTGAATAGATAAGTTGAGTATGATATGAGGATGCAAGTTGGATCGAGCAGATGTTATGTCTATGCAAGTAGAAATTAAAAGTTTGGATATTCGATTGAGGAGTTTTATATGATAGCTTCGGGAGTGACCCATAAGAATTATCAGATAGATTTTGTCGGTTGCGGGTAAGTCTAGAATGAGACTTCGTTGGGTATGGCCCGATATGAGTACGGGTAGAATGACCTGACCCTAGAATGTCGGTTGGTTGCCTAGAGTGTCGGTTGGTTGCCTAAAATGTCGGTTGGTTGTCTAAGTTTCAGATTGGTTGGCTATGTCATTTCAGTTGTCCATGTTGAGAATAAGTTCATAAGATTGGGGTGGTGTCCCATGTCCCTAAGTTGGTCAGCTTGTCCTTGAGATAAGATAGAGTTGTCCCTATGTTAAGAATCGATTGCCTCTAAGATAAGAGATAAGTATGTCCCTGATAGCTATCCATCTCATATGAGTTAGCTGAATGTCTGGTTTAGCTTAGATTAGCTGACCGTAAAGACTTGACTGAATACTAAGTTGACTGTTGGAAAACTGTAGGATGTCCCTTGATGTTGCGTGAGCATAGTCGGAATGAGTAAGATGTGTCGGAAGGTAAACTTCGAAATGGAATGGAGATTTGGGAAATTCGGTGTTATAATATTGGATAGGATGACGGATCATGTTGGTTTCGAAAACTTGGTTGCCTTTGTTGGAATGTCGAAAATTGTTAGAACTGGTTGGATTTGGTTGATTATGTTGAGCTGCGTAAATTGATGGTTGTGCCTTGAGATAGTTAGAATAATTTCATTGATCGAATCATAATTGAGAATAGATGTACGACGGAATGGGATAGTGCATGTAGCCGAGATTGACGAGAGCGAATGCGAATAGGAATGACCCTCGGGATTAATATTGTTGGATATAAGAGTTGCTTATGCAAGAGGATAATATATGTTGGCTTGATCAATACGAGAAAATGTTTAAGTACAGCGAGAAATGTTACTAGAGTGGAATGATGGTACAATTTGATGGATGAATCATGATCGAGAAATTTGTGAGTCGCAAACAAAGTGTATTGATGTGAACGATGACGAGTACAAGATTTGATCGACGAGAATCGGGATATCAAAATAAAATGTGGCAATAGGATTTATCAACTTTGGTGGCATGAATGACAATGAACTTGAAAGGAATACTTGTTACATCTAAGTCGAAATACTTTGGAAAAAAAATTTGGATCAGTTGTGGAAAATTTCTTGCGTTGGAATTGGTAACATCTATTGTGTTATTAGTTGGTTGGAATATTGAATAAAAAGTGGAATTATACGAGATGTTCGAAAAGAATTACTGATGTTCTGAAAAGAAGTTACATCGTAGCTCGTTTGTTTTCTCTATCACTGAACTTGGCTGAAGTGCATGTATTTCTGGGACGCCTAAAATATGGGTATGATTCCAACTAAGTGGTATGCTGAATTCAAACGAAGCCACAGGAAGGATTATCATGTGCTAAGGAATTGCACGAGTGTCGGAGGAAAGATTAAAGATGGTAAACTATTTTCAATCAATTGGAATGCTGTAACGAGATGGTACATTACTTGAAATTAATCGAGAGATTGCGGAGAAATATTAAATAGTGCAAGTTGATCGTTGAGAAGTTTCATAAAAAGTCGGTTGAAGTTTTGGAGATGAGTTTTGTTTTAAGTTTCGAGGACGAAACTTTTTCTGAGTGAAATATATTGTAGTGCCCCGACCCGCAAGATGCCTTATGATGGATGGTTGGTTCGGTGAAGCCTTGTTGGACTTGGGAATATGCGAAGGATCGCTTGGAAGCCTATGCGATCGTGGCGGGAATTGTCCTATGAATGTAAGTAGTGTTGAACCCTTCGAAGATCCTTTAGCTTCACGCTTAAAATAAAGGATAGTATACTATGTTACTTACTGAGTTGCTCAATAACACCTTGCATGGAATTCGGAAAGATAATGAAAGTAATAATCACCTGAACTTAAACTGTTATTGCTAGATAAATTGTATGCTTGTACGATGTTGCGATGAAATACATGACAGGTGAAGCAAAGTCCCAAATGCTTGGGCGGTGAGTATATCGATCCTTAGCTCGATGAATAGATGGTAACACAGATGTTAAGACCCAAAAATTGGGCAGTGAGTATGCTTGAATTACGTCCGAACGAACGTATGCTAAACAGATGCTAAGTCCCAGGAATTGGGCGTTGAGTACATTGAGTTTAGTTGGAAAGATGTATGGTATCAAAGATGTGAGAAAGGGCTTAGGAAATCACATTCTATTATCCTGTGCCGATGTAGAATGTAGATTTTCTAAGACCCTGGATTGAACAAATGATAATGTGAGCGTTAGCTCAAGGCAAGATGGCAAGATGACAATACGAATGAGAATGATGGGTTATTACTTAGTTTTCCTCATCATGCATTATATGTTTTCTTCTTAGATAAGTTGCATATAAATGCATGGTCATGGACAACTTGTATACAAGGTAGTTCTCAGAACGGTAATCCGCGGCCACGGACCCGGTTCGTCCTAGGGGGAACAAGGATTGATGTCGACGTACTGACATCGGTATACGGGACTTGCAGTGGGGCTAGCTACCTGCACTGCAAGGGCGCCGTTATACCTATAAGATGGTCCAAGATGGCGTGTCGCCAGTGACCTTCATATAGATAGGTCCAGTGCTAATGATGTCTTATACATGCAGAGTAAGTTATTACTCGAATACAGGAAAGGATGTCGGCTGTTGATAAGAATCACCTGAACGGTGATAATTATATTGAATCATAATATTGTTTCTAGCATATCTTGTGCAGGCTGAGTAAGTATATAAATGTACAGGGATGGCTACATGACCGTGGATAAGAATCACCAAAGGGTGATAACTGTATGCTTTAAATTATGTTGGCTATGAGATTGACATGCTTTACTTCTTGTCGGCTATAAATATGAAAATGACCCTAAGGCAATGAGAAAGACCACTGTTAATAATGTTCTATAATATGATTACTTAGTGTTGTCTTCTTAGATGAGTTGGGCCAGCACGCTCGCCAGTACATTGATGATGTACTGACCCACGTTGTGGGCAATATTACAGGCGCTTACTTATGGGGGAAATCGTTTGATTAGTGCTTGGCATCGATGATTCGGATGGGTGTACAGAAGCTCCTTTCAATATGATGTCTTCTGCTATACGGGACATAATGTATGGAATAGTGTAACTCAGTTGTACCAATAAGATTGTAGCCAAATTGGCAAGTTTATTGTAAAGAAGTCGGCATATTCAGTTGTAGCCTAAAGGGCAAGTGTATACATTCAGTTGGCTATTCAAGAGTCTTGTAATCAGTTGTAAACTCTGTATTCCACTGCAAGTCTTGTAATCCATTGTAATTATCAATACAGAGATACATTTCCTTATATCTTGTGTGACTTAAATATATCTGCTTGGTTTTGCTGTGCTGTCGTTATCTTCTGAGAAATACCAGAATCTGTAATGGTTTTACCTTGTAAAAGTACAATCTAGACTTGTACGACATCACGCCCAGTGGCTAGTTTTGATCCTCCGGGATCGGGGCGTGACAGTAAAGAGTTAGGAGTTATAGTTTGGAAGAGGTGGAAAAGTAATGAAGTACTGGGAAGAGGAAGGGATTGAATCGGGGGGTTTGAATTTGTTGATGAATGTAATTAATAGAGTAGGGTTTAATGGAGGAGATGGTTGATTGAAAGGATGTGATTTGATGGATGGGTGATGATAAAAAGGAAGGTAATTAATAAGGAGGATATAAAGAGATGGGAGAGAGGTTAAAGAAGATTTTATGGGGCCCAAAACAGAAAAAGCTGGTAGTTGTTGACATGGACCGCTATTTGCAAAAACAAAAGTATTTATTACAAACTGAGAAGAGGGTGTACAAGAGTACAAGTTGATTTTTGGGGAAGTACAACTGTAGAAATCTATTAGAAATGATCACTTTATCCCTTGGACGATGCAATATCGAAGAAGAAAGCCATTGGAGAGTGCTGCAGCAAGTGCTCCGGAGATTATAATCATTAGTGATGCTTGTGAAGTGATTTAAAACTCTATTTATAGAGTTTAGAGATAATTGTTAAGTAGTTATCCTGATTGGCGCATATTGCAATTGGCACGCCATTCATCCAATCGCACGAACGGTTGGTTTAACTACTTGGACGTGTGGCATTCTGTGATGGAGATGAACTTGATCGTGGACAGTATCACATACATGTTCTTCGAGATTAGTGGCATGTGTGCCATGTCATCTCAATGCTTCTGGATGATTTGATTGAATAGCCCAACTGTTGGGTGGTGCCAGGCACTAATTGCTGTTCTAGTGCCTTTCTGAATGATTATCTAGCGCTAACTGCAAATGATGTGAAACAGATCATTATGACAAATCTAAGTTATTTGATATAATCTCCTCGAGTGTCGCGCGCTCGAGATTGGAACGGATTCGAATGAATTTTTCTCGACTGGCGTGCTATCAGTCATGATGAAAATTGTTTCAGCTTCTCGAGGAAGCTTGCACGTGTTAGCCAGCGCCATTTGAAGTCCAGCGCCAATTGATGTCACACGCCATCTGCTGTCTGGCACCATTTGATTATTTGAGTGCTGGCACCAATTATGAGTAGCACATAATGATGTTCATACTTTTTTAGGCTTCTACAAGACCCCCTTCAAAGTTTTCAAATTTGAAAAACTTCAAAATTTGGAATAGTTTGAATAGGAAGCATCTCTGTGTAATTGGTGCATGGCAGCATCGTAATAGCACCCGAGTTTCGGGCGCTGATTGCGCCACTATTACAAATAACTTTAGGCTATAAATAGCCAACTAAAGAGAGAGAGAAAGAACTTTCTCAAAACTTTCTCTCTCGAATTCTTGTCTTCTTCCTCTTCCAAACTCTTGAAACTTTCACTCGATCGAATGGCGCCTAAGAGATCCATAGCAGAGGGAAAGAAGGTAGTCGGAGCCACGAGATATGTGCCTCCGTTGATGGTGCCACAACATGTCACACCGTCGACGAGAACCGAGCAAGCGAACTCCGCTCTGGATGGTGAGAAACTCATCGGGGAAGATGAAGAGAACGCTCGCGCCAATCACGTGTGGCAGGACCGAGGGCCAATATCGACTGCCTCTTTCAGAGTGTTTCTCGGTGCTTTGCGCCATCTGTAAACTACGTCACCTTTTTCAGAGTGTTGGCTAAAATCAATCATAAAAAAATGATGCCCTGAGTCATTTATTATGTCTTAAGCATGATGCGTCATCCGTTTTTATGTGCAAATCATGTGCTGAATTTGATGTACCATTTGATTTGAGAACTGTCACTCTGCATGCGCTTTTTTAGAGAAAAACTCTGTATAGAGTTAAAATCACTTGTTCTTACAATCTTTCAATAACTCTAACTGTTTTTTTTTGCCTTTCTGCAACATCTATAGTGACGCCTAAAGCTGAGGTTGCCGTTAAAGAGGAAGTACTGTCTCCTTCCATCAAAAAGGAACTAGTGACTATTAAAGATGAACTAATTCCTAAAGTCGAAATTCCTGTAAAGAAGAGATGGCTTCAGAAGACAGTGGTACCAGGAGCTCCAATCACCCAGCTCCTATGGATGAACTTGACCAGTTAGGGCCTTCCTATGCACGATGGTTGAGAGAGTGGTGTTACTACCACTTTTTTAGATTATGGGTTTTTAGTAATTGTGTGTTAATTTGAATTTTTGATTATTTTATTATTATTTGATTGGTGTGGTAATTGTTGATTAGTGCGTTTGGTATTAGCAGATGGTTTAACCTTAGTTAACCTTGATTAGAAGACTAACCATGTGATTAGAGACTTAATTAGCTAATTATAATTTAAGTTAGAGCTTAGTCCTAATTAGGAAACAATTCAAGTGATTTTTAGGCTTTTAATACATAGCTTTTTGGCCTTTTTCTAATGGCTTCTTGTTTAACTTTAGATGAGTTGTGGCCCATCACCAACCCTAACTTAACCCTATCAGCCCCTATGGCTGGCCACAATAGCAGCCCCCTTTTATGTGTTATAGGATTGTAGCCGTCAAGTTTCTCAAACCCTATAAATCTCATTCTCTTCCAAAAGCCTATTTTTCTCAACTCTCATCCAAATCAATCCAAACGAAGTGCGTTGAGATCCTTGGGAGGAGAGGAACTTGCTGGAGACTTGCTAGCAAGGAATCGGAGGCTTTGGACCGAAGGAAATCGGCGTCGAGACGTTTGGAGGCTGGTTTTATTGAGATATTGACTCTCAATAGGTAACCCCTCTAAACCCCTGTAAATTCTAATTTTCTTCATAGATGCATCCATCTAGGTACCCCGGACCTGTAGATATAGTTTGGTTGATTTTCGTTTCCATTTAGTAGGCGTATCGGACGCGTGTCAGTGTATTGGAACACGTGTTCGATGAAACGCCTTAGAATCGAAAATTCTTATTTTTCGATTTTGTTTTCGCAAATTGTTGCTGTTTATATTTGAAACAACTTACATGAAGACGGATCTCAATTTGACACATTTTTTGTGTCCACATCGGACACGGTCACACGTGCACGAGGCACCGTGCATGTCCTGATGCTCGAGTGTCATAACTCGATGGATACAATACGGTTTCACATGAAAATTAATGGACACGTGGGGGCAACCTCTGCCCACGTGCTCCTAAATTTTCATAAGGTTTCGTGGAGCGTGCACAGAGCAATCAAACCCGTACGGGTTCAGCCCACTGTGCACGCACGTAAAAATTGCCGTTGACACGGCCTTCGTTCGCGGATACGACGCGACGAGGACACGATCCAGGAGCATAAACACGTAGCCATAGACCTAGGCTAACCCTACACTCAACCACGTGGCACGACGTGGCTCGTGTCACGAGTTACAGAGGTCGACATGTGCCCACGAGGCCGCGTGCGCACAGCCCGTACGATACACGTCTCGTGCGACGCGTGGACACCACGTAGACACGTGTTAGGGTGGTGTACACCTAGACCCCACCTAGCTACGTGCACGAGCATGAGGCTTCTCGTGTTGCGTGTGGCGTTCTATCGAGCGCGGCACGTGCACACGAATAATTTCTATACACGCGTACGTGCCCGTGCGATACGCACTGTTTGGACACGAACGGACACGGGTTCGACTCTGTGAGGATACGAATATGACACACACGTGTAAACCTTCATGTTTGTCAAGTTTCATGAGATTTGGGTGTATTTTGGATTTTAGGTATTGAGTTGGGTTGTGTAGTTTATGAGTTCGACTTTGAGTTGGTTTTTGGATATTTGAGATCGATTTTGTGTTTCAACTCAATTTCTGAGTTTGATTGTAGTTAGACCAATGTTTAGATTCAATTGTTTATAATCTATATGTTATATATATAGTTTATATATATATATTAATATATATATATATATATATGTTAGTATATATGTAGCTTTATATATATATATATATATATATATATATATATATATATATATAATATAAAAAATATATATATATATATATATATATATATATACATATTTTTTTTTATATATATATATATATAATATATATATATATATATATATATATACTAACAAATATATATAAAGCTACATATATACTAACAATATATATATATATTATATATATATTTATATATTATATAATATTATATATATATATATGTTGTTATTTCAGTTGGGCATGGGATTGTTGGGGCAACCCTCGACAGCAACTTTCCCCTACCAACATATATATATATATATTATATATAATATTATTATATATATATATATATAATATATAATATATTATATATTATATAATATATATGTTGTTATTTCAGTTGGGCATGGGATTGTTGGGGCAACCCTCGACAGCAACTTTTCCCAACTGAAATAACAACATATATATATCTATATATATATATTAATATATATATATATATATTATATATATATATATATATATATATTTGAAAAGGGGGATTTTATTGATGTATCAGGCGCAAAATGTCGATGCCTATACAAGTAAGAGCGCCTCGCGCAAGAAAGGAAAAAGAACAGAAAGGGAAAGGACAACAGAGCTAAGGACATAAACAAAAAACTGCGTCGTAGGCAGCTAGTCCAAGGCTACCCAAAAGCTGTCCTTAGAGTGAGAGCATCGCCTCCGAATCTTCTGATCTGACGTAGAGTACTTCACTAATCAGTTGTTGAGGTAGTAGTTGACGTCATTTGTACCTGAACTTGTTCCGATTCTTCCACAACACCCAATACCGGCGGCTGCTACGATCTGCCGGCCGTGGGAGCTTCCCAGCTGGCCAAAAGATCGTTGAAGCCTTCGAGAGGATGATTCTGTTTGGACCTAGAGCTGAGGTTGGTCCACATCTGCATCTTGGTCGTCGAAAATGAGGACGTGCTCTACCGACTTCTTGAGGGGATACACAGCAGTGACATCTCGATGCAAGGCTGTAACCGAAGGATACGATGGAATCGTCTGTGGGGAGTTTCCTTCTATGAGCTCTCCAGACCATGATCGACCATTTGATGGGGATGCATGGTTGCCAGAAAGGGGCAATGAGAGGAAACAGAGAGCATGTCCCTTTAGCTATGTTTCTGGCTGATGCTAGCGAGAAAGCTCCGTTTTGATTCGGGGTCCACCGTAGGGAGTTTGGCTCGTCGAAAATCGTCAATTGAGCAATAGCGAGTCTGTCTGCCGCTTCCTGACCGAGCCTATCTCGCACTCTGTTCCAATTCCATCCATGATCGGGGTCCCACAGATCACAGATCTCCCCGATTTGTGGGTGTTGAACGGTGGGAAGCTCGTCTCCCAGCCAACGCTCTAAGCTCATCGAAGCGTGACCGTTGCCCAGTTGCAGCCGGATTATGCGTTCGGCAAGAACTTTACCGCGATGCATGCGGTGCCAGGTGGTCGAGGATCTGTTGTTGACTAAAGTGGTCGTCGGGTGAGAGAATCTGAAGTATCTGGCCTCCATGAACCTGGACCAGAGAGAGTTGTCCGTGCGCATCTTCCACCATAACTTCATGGAGCATGCGTCCACTAGGTGCTCCAAACGGCTGAGCCCCAGCATCCCTCCTTAGTGGGTTTGACCATGGTGATCCAACTAGCCCAGTGATGTTTGTCTTTCCCGTGGCTGCTCCCCCAAAGGAATTTGGCGAAGAGCAATTCGATTGATGTGATAACCTTTTTTGGGGGGTCCGCATACTGCCAAGGTGTATATGGGAACGGAGGAGAGGACATGCAGAATCAGAATCAGCTTGCCACCGGGCGCGAGTGTGGCATTGTGCCAACCCTCAATCTTCTTTCTGATAGAGCTCACAAGCGGCTCGAAAATGCTAGAGTTGGACTTGCCGTACACTAACGGGCAACCTAAATAGAAGAAAGGAGGGTACGTTGTAGTGTATAAGGTCAGGTTAGATAGCTTGTTGGAGTGGCACCTGTCTGCTTTGTGGTGAGTGTAGATGACGCTCTTGCTATTGTTGACACGTTGACCGGAGCATTTGACGTATCTCTTCAGCATTTTGTGGACAACTTCTACCGATCCGATGTCGCCAGAAGAGAAGATGAGTATATCATCAGCGTAAGCAAGGTGAGTGATAATGGGGCATCCGGTGGTATGGAAATGATGGAATTGAGTGTTGTTGGTCATGTTATTAAGGTTTCTGCTGAGGGCTTCGGCAGCGATGGAATATGGTAGCAAAGAGGGGGTCTCCCTGGCGCACGCCACGGCTGGGGGGAAGAGAACCCTCCGCTTGACCGTTGATGACAGTGGAGAACCTGGAATTGCTGATGGATCTGTAGACTATGTCAATCCACTGTTCGGAGAAGCCAAAGGCTCTGAACACCCAGATCATGAACTGCCAGTCCAGGCAGTCGTAAGCTTTTTCCATGTCCAGTTTGATAGCGACGTTGCCTCCTCTGGCTGAAAATTTCATGCAGGTGACCATTTCCTGGGCGAGGAGGATGTTGTCTACGATGTTCCTCCCCTTGACAAAGCCGCTCTGCTCTTAGGAGATGATCTTGGGCAGGAGGTGAGACATTCGATTAGCGATGATCTTCGAGATGATCTTGTTGGTGAAGTTGCATAAGCTTATGGGCCTGAAGTCTCTGAAGGTTTCTGGATTTTTTTTTAGAATGAGAATGAGATTAGCCCTGGAAATGGATGTAGGGTATCTCGTACCTTAGAAGAAAGCAATGGTGGCTTCAAGCAAATCTGAGGCGATGATGTCCCAACAAGTTCTGAAAAATACCCCGGAGAACCCATCAGGCCCGGGGCGCTGTGTTCATCTAGAGACCAGACCGTATCATTTACTTCCTCAGTAGATGGGGTGACCATGAGCATTTCATTTTCTAGGTCGGTGATGATAGTGAGGACCTTGGAGAGGAATTCATCGTCCTTGACGATAACCTCTTCGGTAAAGAGGGACGCAAAAAACTATGTAGCGGCCTCATAAATGCACTTCTGGTCGTGAAGCTGAGTGCCGTTGTCGTCTACGATCCGGTGGAGATTGAGCTGTTGTCTAAGCCCCTTGACACACGCGTGGAAGAATCCAGAGTTGCGATCCCCTTCGAGATCCCAGGTTAGCCTGGCTTTTGTTTCCAGAATTCTTTCTCGACCTTCAGACGAGACTTGAGAATAGCTTTGGCAAGGTTGAGCGAAGCCCGAGCTCCAGGGTGTGGTCCAAAGCGTACCGGGTTTCCGCTCTGGTGACATCATCCTCCGCTGTACTGATCGCCTGAAAGATGTTACCGAACGGGGCCTTGCTCCAGGAGGAAAGTGCCTTGCTGGTAGAGAAATGTTTGGCCGCCACTCTAACCAGGGGGTCGGGGTCATCAGAGGAGCTCCAGGAAGCGGTCACAATTGGAATGAAATTAGGGTGATGTCTCCAGAAATTCAAAAACCGGAATGGTTTTTTGATGTGCTAGGAATTAATGTTGATCTCGATGAGGAGAGGTGAGTGATCCGATTCCGTAGATTTCAGGTGAGAAAGGTTGGATATGATTCCCATATCAGCCCAGGGACCATTGATCAGAACACGATCAAGACGGGAGTATTGCCGGCGATGGCCTTCCTACATGTTGCACCAAGTGAAAGCGTTGCCGAAAAGGGGAGGTGGTTGAGATGCGCGTTGAAAATAAAGTTGTTGAATTCTTCCATGGCCGGGAGGGGGTACGGGCGGCCCCCAGCCTTCTCAGAGCTGCAGGAAATCGTGTTGATATATATATAATATATATATTAATTATATATATACATATATATGTATATATATTAATGTATATGTATGTGTATGTTGGTAGTGTTATAGGTATAGCCTATGGATTAGTGAGTTAGTTTAGGAATGACCCAATAGGCCTAACTTGGCAAAGTTGACTAGCAAGTTGACCAAGTTGACAAAAGTTAACTTTGGGTCAAACTTGATCTAAACTTGACTCAAATGGACTTAAAATGACTAGATAACTTGAGTTTGACCTATGTTTGGAATAGACTAGTTGACTTTAGGTTGACCTAGTTTGACCAGAATGGTTGACCAGGGTTGACTAGAGTTGACCAAGGGTTGACTTTGACCCAAAATAACCTAGAATCATTTAGAAACATTGTAATTTTCTGTAAATTCATATTGGACACTTTGTAACCTTTGGTTGCTCTAAATAGTACTCAGATACTCCGGTTCGGATCATATTCTCATCAGACATTCGGGATATCAGGCGAGTACACTCTCTGACCGTTTCATACTTGCTATGAATTATATTATTATAGACTAATTTACTTGATGCTGACACGATGTTATCACGGATCAGTACTATATGGATCTTTACATGAGATGTTATTCCCCTCGGGTGCATCGCATACATTATGTCATGTGCTTTTCATGAACATCATGTATTTCATGGACTCTTATTATTCATGTACACTCATGTGCTCTCATGTACTCTCATGATCTCATGAGCTTCATGTATAAACTTTCAAGTACAATTACACCTGTCTAGATCCTTGTGTATTGATTGGAGTATAGGGGAGTAGAAATAGTCATGTGAACAATTCTAAAGTAGTGTAATCATGTATAAACTCTATAGTGTAATCATGTACAAATCAAGCCGTTCATATGTCTATCTTGTACTCTAAATCACTAGTCACTTACAGTTCTCTATTACCATACCTAAATATTTTCTGTTATCAAATTTTCTCTTCTTCTTCATGTTTATTCTTATAGTTTTATATACTTTATTCTATAGCATGTTTTACATTTTCTATCATGATATGAACTGTGTGAGATATGTATTCGTTTCTGTCCTGACTAGACCCATTTAAAATATTACAGAGGACGAGAAGGAGTTCTGTCCTACTTACTATGGAGCAGGCTTAGATGACACCAGTGACTTGGACCCTCAGGAGGATCCAGAAGTTCCTGAGGACTTGCACATTGTCTAGTTTAGACTTCTAGACTTGTTATCTCTATTTAGATGTTTTGTCTTCAGATGTACTTCAGTTATTGGATTTTGATGTTGTTTAAACATCCAAACTTATTTCTTTCAGTTGTAGTTCTCTGTTGAGATTTATTGTCCATCTTTTATTCCTTCATTTCTATCTTAGATTCTGTGATTGAGTTGTACCTTCTATGTTATCCTCATTTTGGAGAGTATATCATTGTACAGGTACAGTTATATATTGTTATGATGGACTTAGGACATCATTCTACCGTCGACACTACGGCGTAGGCTGGACGTACCCATTTTTCGTGCCCTTACACTGGGTGGGTCGTGACACATTTTTAGTGGTGGCCCATATAGGTCGAGAGAGTCGCAACTAGTACGATTTCGTAGTGGTGCTCGAACTAGAGTATTACTACAGCCTGCAGTAGGATATATGATATAAGTTTAAGGTACTCAATCACATTAGAAAAAACTCTTATCTAATTCTTGCTGCAAATTATCTTTTGAAATAACTGTCCTCCTTTGATTATATCGCTTCCTTCTCAGTAATTGATTCTTTGTTTGATTTGTCTTCAGGATGGTGGAGACACTATCGCATCACTCTTGCCCAGGGGATACCACTGAGAGGTCTGCTACTTCTCGTCCGACTCAGCAAGACCCTGGGACCGCAGCACCTCTCGTTCCTGCTCAGGTGGGAGCATCTGTAGCTTTTGGGGGTGCTCCACCACAGGTTCTGAGGACTACCCCGGGGATTCAGGGGATGCTACCGCCATGCCTTAGGGGACAGTTGTTATGACGCAGTTCCTTTCCTTCTTCCAGCAGATGATGGAGGCTCAGCGGCGCCAGTCGGAGGATATGAGGTAAGGCATTGAAAATGCCCATCAGCTAGCCATCCGTTGCACCTTCTGTATGAAGCCAGGGCATTGGTGGAACGATTGTAGGAAAAGGCTAGGCAAGTGCCTACTTTGTGGTTCACGCGGAGCACCAGCTGAGGGACTGTCCCATGACTTCGGGACGTACAGCTCAAGGAGCAGGAGCTAAGGCTCTGACAGGACAGCAGAAGGGACCATTGCAGACTCAGCAGCAGAAGTTTATTCAGTACCAGCAGGCAAGAGGAGGTCACCAGGGGCGAGCTTTCGCCATGTCAGCCGAGGATGCAGAGGCAGCAGAAGATCTGATAGCAGGTTCTGTTCTTTTCGACTCTTTTACTGCATTTGCTTTGTTTGATTCGGGGGCTTTCCATAGCTTTGTGTCTGTATTATTTTCTATTAGACACCATCTTTCTTCTGAATCATTGCCTAGGACTTGCAAGATCACGACTGGGGGTGGTATCATCCTCGTTTGTGATATTTGCAAGGATCAGAGAAATAGTTTTGGGAGGCCAAAAATTGGATGTGAGTCTGCTCGTAATGCCATTACCGAACTACAATATTGTACTCGGGAAGGATTGGTTGAGCAAGCACCATGCCAGTATAGATTGTCGTAGTGGTAGAGTTCTTTTCAGAGTGCTAGGAGAGCAAGAGTTGAGTTCACCAGACGGAAGGCGGAGCAGAGCAGCGGAGCATTCTGCAAAGTTTTAGTAGAGGAGCAGAGCGTGCCACATCCATTGATAGCTGAGTTCATGGATGTATTTTCGGAGGAGTTGCCAGGTTACCTTCGGACAGAGATATGGAGTTCTCTATAGATTTGGTGTTCGAAGCAGAGCCGATATCTTAGCACGTCTATAGAGTGAACAACAGCAAGCTGGTGGAGTTGAAGAAGCAAGTGGATGAGTTTCAGGACAAAGGTTTCATCCGATCGAGTTCTTCACCGTGGGGTGCACCGGTACTCTTGTGGAAGAAGGATGGGTCGGTATGGATGTGTATCGACTACATAGCTCTCAACAGTCTCACAATCAAGAACAAGTACCCGCTGCCGAGGATCGATGATCTATTCGTTCAGTTGAGCGGAGCGAGGGTATTTTCCAAAATTAATCTGAGTTCAGGTTACCATCAAGTGAAGGTGAAGGAGGACATTCCGAAGATAGCATTCAAGCGGTATGGCCAGTTTGAGTTCATGGTGATGCCGCTTGGGTTAACTAACGCCCCGACAGTGTTCATGAACCTGATAAACAAGGTGTTCCACCAGTACTTGGACCAGTTCGTGGTGGTGTTCATTGACGATATCTTGGTGTACTCGAAGACACCAGAGGAGCATGAGGAGCACTTGAGAGTAGTTCTGGAGACTCTCAGGAAGGAGGAGCTTTATGGCTAGCTCTCGAAGTGTGAGTTTTCCTGGATCGAGTTGATTTTCTAAGTCATGTTATGACCGGGGATGGGATCTCAGTCGACCCGAAGAAGATCAGAGCAGTTGAGGCATGGACCGCTCCGAGTTCAGTTGCAGAGATCAGGAGTTTCCTGGGATTGGCAGGCTACTACAGGAGGTTTGTTCAGGATTTCTCTCGGGTTGCACAGCCATTGACTAGGCTGACTCGGAAAGACAAAGATTTAGTCAGAGGAGTGTCAGGTCACTTTTGATGAGTTGAAGAAGCAGCTGACGACAGCCTCGATTCTAACATTGTCATCAGGATCAGGCGGGTTCACTATCTAAAGTGACGCCTCAGGGAAGGGTCTGGGTTGTGTCTTGCAGCAGCATGGGAAGGTGATTGCCTATGGATCCAGGCAATTACGTCCGCATGAGAAGAACTACCCTACCCATGACTTGGAGTTGGCGGCAGTTATCTTTGCTTAAGTTGTGGAAGCACTATCTATACGGAGAGCATGTAGAGATCTTCACAGACTACAAGAGCTTGAAGTATGTGTTTACACAGAAGGAGCTCAACATGAGGCAGATGAGGTGGTTGGAGTTGATGAAGGACTTCGACATTTCATTGCAGTATTATCCAGGAAAGGCCAACGTGGTTGCCGATGCCTTGAGTAGGTATCAAGTGGCCAGTGTTTGACGGTGGATCGTCACTTGTTAGCAGATCTGGAGAGCCTGGAGATCGAGGTGATAGTGCCGGGAGTTGAGATACAGATGTGGGGACTGTAGATTCAGTTGGACTTGATTGAGAGGATTATGTCGACTCAGTTTGACGATGTTGCTCTGCGGTGTATTCGAGAGCAGTTCGAGCAGGACTTGTGGATGAGCTTGTCATTGCAGAGGATGGCGCATTGAGGCACAGTTCCAGACTGTGTGTGCCTAGTGGAGACCTTCGGGAGCAGGTTATGCAGGAGGCCCACCGTTCTCAGTACTCTATGCATCCAGGTGCCAACAAGATGTATAGGGATTGAAGAAGTGTGTATGGTGGAATGAAATAAAATGGGGGTAGCACGTTTTGTAGCCAGTTGTTTAGTCTGTCAGCAGGTTAAGGCAGAGAGAGAGGCCAGGAGGACTATTACAGCCATTATCCATCCCGGAGTGGAAGTGGGAGCACGTTACGATGGACTTTGTTTCAGGATTGCCACGTACACCAGGAGGGAAGGACGCGATTTGGGCCATCGTAGACAGGTTGACCAAATCAACCTATTTCTTGCCTTTTAAAGTGGGTTTGTCTACCGAGAAGCTAGCAGAGATGTACGTGCGTCAGATTGTCAGACTTCATGGAGTTCTGGTGAGCATTGTCTCGGATCGAGATAGTCGCTTTACTTCCTATTTCTGGCATAGTCTGCATACTAGTTTGGGCACTCAGCTCAAGTTTAGTACTGCATACCACCCTCATACGGACGGACAGTCAAAGAGGACTATTCAGACACTCGAGGACATGCTGCGGACTTGTGTCCTGCATTTTGAAGGTTCCTAGGAGGATCATTTACACTTGGTGGAGTTTGCATACAACAACAGTTTCCAGGCTAGCATTGAGATGTCACCATTCGAGGCGTTGTACGGGCGTAGATGTCGTATTCCCTTGTCTTGGGATGACGTTGGAGAGCGAGATTTATTGGGACTGAGATGGTTGTTGACGCAGCCGTGAAGGTGAAACTCATCAGAGATCGACTTCGCGTGGCGCAGGATAGACAATGACAATAGGCCGATAGCCACCGGAGACCTTTGGAGTTTGAGGTACAGCTTACACATAGGATTAGGATTGTTGTTTTTGATTTGTTTGATCATGTGATTGTTATAGTTAAGTTTGAGACCATGTTTGTGCTAGGTTGGAGATCTGGTATTCCTGAGGATTTCTCTGACGTGTGGTACTATTCACTTTGGTGGAGGTGGAAAGCTTGGCCCGTATTTTATCGGACCTTTCGTTATCAGCGAAAGATTCGGTGACATGTCATACAGACTGGACTTGCCACCTGCATTAGAGGAAGTCTACAACGTATTTCATATGTCGCAGTTGAGACGGTGTGTGGCAGATCCCAGCCATGTACTGGATCATCCCAGATCGAGGTGGGCCCTACTCTTAGTTATCCAGAACAGCCGGTGGAGATTCCATATCGACGAGAGAAGGTGCTGAGGAACCATACGATACCCTTGGTTCGCGTTGCATGGAGGAACCACTCTCCAAGTGAGTCTACTTAGGAGAGGGAGGATGAGATGCGCGAGTAATACCCTTATCTTTTTCAGTCTTGAGGTATGATTTTCTATCCTTCTCATCTGTTCAGTTTTTGTCATTAATTTCGAGGATGAAATTATTTTAAGGAGGGTAGATTTGTCACTACCACTTTTCTAGATTAGGGGTATTTTAGTAATTGTGTGTTAATTTGAATTTTTGATTATTTTATTATTATTTGATTGGTTTGGTAATTATTGATTTGCTTTAGGTACTAGCAGATGGTTTAACCTTAGTTAACCTGGATTAGAATACTAACCATGTGATTAGAGACTTAATTAGCTAATTATAATTTAAGTTAGAGCTTAGTCCTAATTAGGAAACAATTTAAGTGATTTTTAGGCTATTTTAATACATAGCTTTTTGGCCTTTTTGCTAATAGGCTTCTTTTTAACTTTAGATGAGTTTTGGCCCATCACCAACCCTATCTTAACCCTAGCAGCCCCTATGTCCGGCCACAACAACAGCCCCCCTTTATGTGTTATAGCATTTTAGCCGTCAAGTTTCTCAAACCCTAGAAATCCTCTTATCTTCCAAAGGCCTATTTTCCTCAACTCTCATCTAAATCAATCCAAACGAAGTACGTTGCAATCCTTGGGAGGAGAGGAACTTGCTGGAGACTTGCTAGCAAGGAATCAGAGGCTTTGAACCAGAGGAAATCGGCGTCGGGACGTTTGGAGGCTTGTTTCATTGAGATATTGACTCTCAATAGGTAAACACCTCTAAACCCCTGTAAATTCTAATATTTCTTCATAGATGCATCCATCTAGGTACCCCAGACTTGTAGATGTAGTTTGCTTGATTTCGTATCCGTTTGGTAGCCATATCGGACGCGTGTCAGTGTATTGGAACACGTGTTCGATGAAATGCTTCTTAGAATCGAAAGTTCTTATTTTTTGATTCTATTTCACAATTTTATTGATGTTTATATTTGAAATAACTTTCGAGAACACGGATCTCGATTTGACACGTTTTTGGTGTCCAAATCAGACACGGTCATACGTGCACGAGGCATCGCGTGCTTCTAAAGTTTCACGAGGTTTCGTGGAGCATGCACGGAGCAATCGAACCCGTACGGGTTCAGCCTACTGTGCATGCGTGCAAAAATCATCGCTGACACGGCCTTCGTTCGTGAACACGGCACGACGAGGACATGATCCAGGAGCATGGACACGTAGCCCTAGACTTAAGCTAACCCTAGACTCAACCACGTGGCACGACGTGGCTCGTGTCGTGAGCTATGGAGGTTGACACGCGCCACGAGGCCGAGCGCCCGCGTGCGTACAGCCTATGCGATACGCGTCTCGTACGACGCGGAGACACCACATGGACACTTGTCAGGGTGGTGTACACCTAGACCTAGACCCCACCTAGCTACGTGCACAAGCACGAGGCTTTCGTATTGCGTGTGGCGTTCTAACGGGCATGGCACGTGCCCACGAGGAATTTTCTATACACGCGTACGTGCCCGTGCAATACGCACGTTTGGACACGATATGGATACAGGTTTGACTCTGTGAGGACACGAACATGACACACACGTGTACACCTTCATGTTTGTCAAGTTTCATGAGATTTGGTTGTGTATTTGGATTTTAGGTATTGAGTTGGGTTGTGTAGTTTATGAGTTCGACTTTGAGTTGGTTTTTGGATATTGAGATCGATTTTGTGTTTCAACTCAATTTCTGAGTTTGATGTCTAGGTTTAGTTTAGATTTCTGAGTTTGATTTGTAGTTAGACCAATGTTTACATTTAATTGTTTATAATCTATATGTTATATATATAGTTTTCCTTGTGTGTATTATATTATATATTATATATATATATATTATATATATATATATATATTATATAATATATATTCTTTTTATATATGTATTTTGGATTTTAGGTATTGAGTTGGGTTGTGTAGTTTATGAGTTCGACTTTGAGTTGGTTTTGGATATTTGAGATCGATTTTGTGTTTCAACTCAATTTCTGAGTTTGACGTTTAGGTTTAGTTTAGATTTCTGAGTTTGATTTGTAGTTAGACCAATGTTTACATTCAATTGTTTATAATCTATATGTTTATTTATAGTTTCCCTTTATAGATTATATATATATATATATATATATATATATATATAGTTTCCCTATATGTAAAATATATATATATATATAATATTATATATTATATATATATATATATATTTTACATATAGGGAAACTATATTATATAGTTTCCCTATATGTAAAATATATATATATATATATATATATATTATATATATATATATATATAATTTTTTTTTTTTTTCTTGGCGGCTAGGTCTCCCTCGCGATTGCGCTGCTCGCCCCTTCCGGGAGCCGTCGGCCGGCCCTGGCCATGTCGGCGGCCGATCCTAGCTCCGCCTCCCCCTCGGTTTTCCCATCCCCCTTCATCTCTAGCCCTCAGTCGCCAACCCCTGTTTGCCCGTCTATTTCTTGTAACCCTCCTCCGGCCCTCTCGCCGCCTAACCCCTGCCCTTGTCCGCCGTCGAGCACTGTCCTCCTCGCTCCAGTGCTCCCTCTCCTCCACCGCTTCCCTCTGGGGACCCGACCCCCTGCCCCGCATCACGCCCCGAGGGACGATCGATTCCAAGAGATAAAATATGTGAATAAATGACTCTATGAATCGGGGCGTGACACCGCAGCCTCCACTCAGCCCCCTCCAGCTTTCGCCTCTTCGCCGTCGTCGTTTGCGGCCGTCGTCGTGCTCCATCGGTAGCGGAGCAGGGCACGGCCCCTGCCTTCGGGATGTCCCTCGGGCCGGCCTCGGTTGCCAGATTTCGTCGTTCCTCGGCGCTCCGGCCATCTCCTTCCGGCTGCAGCGGTTGAGGCTCTGGTCTCCCTCTACGTTGGGCTTTGATCGGCAAGTTCTCTCACCCGCCTGTCCGTGGATGCTGTGCGGCGAGCCATGGAGGGCATGAAGTTCGCCGGCGCTGTCGAAGTCGGTTGATTGATGGGAGGCACATGCTCATTCGCCCTAGCCTTGAAGTAGATTTTCTCCGCATTAGATCCCGGGAACTGTGGTTGGTTGCGAACGCTCCGATACGGGTGTTCAGATGGGATCCTAGTTTTATTTCCAATCGGGAGTCGGCCATCACTCCGGTGTGGGTCTCCCTCCCTGGTTTGCCATTTCACCTATTCGCTAAGGAGGCCATTTTCGCCATTGCCCAGGGGATTGGTCAACCTCTCCTGATCGATCGCGCCACGGCGCAACGCTCCAGACCGAGCCAAGCCCGGGTTCTTATCGAGCTGGATTCCAGCAAACCCCTCCCCCCGAAGGTTCGTCTGATTCTTCCGCACGGCAATAGCGCGTGGCAACAAATCAGATATGAGCGCACCCCACAGTACTGCGATCACTGTTATCATCAAGGCCATACGATCCGTTCGTGCAAGAGAATGATGGAAACTCAGGGGAAGCCAACAAGGACAAAGGGAAAGGAACAGAGGGCGAAAGCGCCACTCCTTCTAATGAGGGGAGCAGTGTCTCGCTCGAACCTGATAGTCATGCTGCCAACCTTCAGCCCAACAGAGGAAGACGCAGGAATAGAAAGCGGAAGAGTCGCGAGAAGGAGGCTGTTCAGATCGAACCCATCATCCCTGCCCCACCCGGCAGCCCGAGGAGAGAGCTGACGGACATTGCCGAGATCGAGCCCGGGCAGCCAGCAGTGACCAGAACACCAATGCTTCGGAGTGGCGAGTTGTGCTTTATCAACCTCGTCTTATTCCTATTGCTGAGGAAAGTGAAGACCAGATGGAAGAAGTCGCCCAGGCCAGTGAAGCGGCCATAGTTGTCAACTTCGCTGAAGACTCGCAGAATCGATGGGCCATTCTAGCCACAGAAGATTTTGCCGAGAAAGGAGTTGAGCAACAAGGGTCCCATCATCAGGAGGAGATACAGGAAAGCACGGACATCCCCATCGGGAGAGTTACGTCATCTCCTTACACCCCCAGGATTCTGAGAGACCCAAGGAGGGGCCAAAACTCCAACACTAAATGTTAAGTATGTTAATTTGGAACGCGAGAGGGCTCGCTAACTCTCAGACCCTCAACCTGCTCAAAAGTCTCAAGGAGACGCACCGGCTTGTCATCCTGGCGGTGATTGAATCCAAAGTTGACGCTAGCAAGTTTAACAGTTTCCGTCTCAAGCTCGGCTTCAATGGGGGAGCGGCTTTCGGTAAAGACATTTAGGTTTTTTGGAATAGAGATGTGGAGGCTGAGATCGTCGCGGAGACCTCGCAATCCCTTTCCTTTCTCTTCCGTCACCCCCACATCGACAAATCTACTCTCCTGTCTATTGTTCATGGTAGCTGCCAGCGGCGGATGAGAAGGGAGCTGTGGGACGAGCTGCTCCATCTGCAGAATCGTTTCCCTCAGTCCCGTGGTTGTGCGGCGGGGATTTCAACGCGATCACCGCTTCGACGGAAAAGACGGGTGGCCTCGCTCCTTCTTGGATCCATGTTTGAATTCAATCAGTTTGTGCTCGATGCCGGGCTGTCTCCGATCAGTTTCTCGGGGAATGAGTTCACGTGGACGAACTCCCAAGAAGGCGGCGATCACCAGCGGTCCAGGCTCGACAGGATTTTCTCCAATCAACGCTGGAGGGACATCGTTCACGACTCTCACGTCTCTCACCTGTGTAGGGTGGAGTCCGACCATTCGCCCCTCCTCCTTGATATCCGTACTACCAGACCGGAGCATTGCAGGAGCTTCAAGTACCTCAATTTCTGGAGCTCGCACGCCGACTTCCGCAGCGTGGTCGAGGATGCTTGGGTTTCGGCGTTCCACGCCAACCCCCTGATCCGGAT
>JANAVB010003598.1:2442667-2529473 GCA_029216955.1 Iris pallida
CCTAAATTAATATACAATATCTAATCTTTAGGTTTCTGATTACCGCTCTGAGCATTGATATACCCTACAGCTCAGGACAGCAGGCGAGTACATTCACTGATAGTTTTCATTGTCTTGATATCTGCTATATCCGATTCAGTCGTAGTGTCTTACTTGATTCTCAGTCACGATAGTTCACGGACTAGTACACGTTGGATCACGGCATGAGATGTTGTTCCTAGATTTCTGGGTATATTGGTACACTTCCTGTCTTGTTCTCTGTACTTGTATAGACACCGATTTCTAAGGAGATTTGCTACCCTCTTACAGAATCACGTGCCATGACGTGTCATGTCCAGATCCATTGTACTATTCGAGGATGGGGAATTATTAGGGGCTATGTGATCCAAGCCACCCTATCACTATTTTGTGCTCGTGCCACTCCCCTCACGAAGGGTGTAGCGAGATCCTTTTACCTTGTGCTCGTTATCCAGGTTGGCCAGCATGACTTTCCGTTGAGGTCACCGCGGATTGCCGGGCCAAGTGGATAGCCTGTCCTGTCACTTATCCCAAGCCGATCACATATCGCTCTAATTCAAGGTACATTTTATATTTACTTATCTTATCATATATCCTGTCCTGTTCTATATTCAGTACTTTTTCACTATGCTATGATATATAGTTAATATGCTCTACATGTCTTTATATTGTACCTTGATTGGAGACTAAGTTTTGCTCGGAAGAAGAGTTACAACCCCGGTCCTTGTTTGGTTTAAGGGTTGTAACTCAGCTTCCGAACGGTTTCCAAGTTTTCATATATTATCTTGTAGTTCTTTATACTGTCTCTTATAGAATTTGTCAATTCACATGGAACTGCTGTTAGTGCTTGTACTGCTCATTTTCCTGACAGGATACCGTTATGATTATATATGATTCTGAGTCAGACTGCTCGACCTATTATGGGCTCGAGTCAGATGGAGTAGCCCAGGACCGTGGCCTTATAGAGCCACTAGATTTTGTACTCCCGGAGTAGTGTGATTAGCTAGGTTTGACTGGACTGCGATCCAGCTATTATCAGACTGTAACTTCTATGTTATTTTGAGACCCTGTGATGTTGTATATATCTAGGCTTGTATTGGACACTGGACTTATTTACTATTTCATCTATCACATGTCTTTCCTTCTGAGCTATCTGCCTTAGTTTTATTCTGTGATTGAGACTGTATTGTTATGTCACCTCCACTCGGAGTGTATATACTGTACAGGTACCTTTATACTGTTAGTCGTAGTATTTACAGACGTTATATACAGCGTTCTACCGTCGATACTGCGGCGTAGGCTGGACGTATCCACGTGCTCGTGCCCCTCATAAGGGTGCGGGTCGTGATACTAACAATCTGAACGTGAAGGAGACTTCCTTCAAGCAAAAGAAGGCAAAGTCTCAAATGCCTTGTTTCGTGTGGCAAGAAGGGCCACTTCAAGAATGAATGCAAAGTAAAGACCAAGCAATCAGAGCAAGAAGAGTCTAGTAAGGTATCTATGATCAATGACGTTGTTGCTATGATTGTGCAGGTTGATGCGGTAGGGACTGACTCTGACTGGTGGGTAGACACTGGACACCTGCCATGTCTCCAGCAAAGAGTAGTTCACCACCTACACACCTACTTCTGAAGTAGTTATGATGGCGAACCAAGCACAAGCTGAAGTGCTCGGGATTGGGACGGTGGTGTCGAAGCTGACTTCTGGCAAGTCTCTGATGCTTCAAGACGTAAAGCACGTACCTGCTATCACCAGAACCTGATCTCAGGCGGCCTATTCTGTAATGCAGGCCTCATGATGGAATCAATGCTGGCCAGATGGTGATGTCTATCAAGAAAAATATTTCGGAAAAGCTTTTTATACCGAAAGAATGTTCAAAATTCAGCTTATAAATCAGTCCAATGTAATTAATGTAATCACTCCTTCTGCTTATACTCTTGAGTTGTGGCATAATAGACTAGGACATGTTCATTATAAACGGATAAACAGAATGTCTAGTCTAGGACTTATCTCCAAGTGTGGGGGTAAGGTAGAGAAATGTGAAGTTTGTGCTCAAACAAAGATCACAAGGAACCCTTTCCTCGAGTTAATCGAAGTACAGATCTTCTGGAGTTGGTACACTCCGATATCTGTGACTTTAAACAGTTCTCTACAAAGGGCGAGATGAAGTATTTCATAACCTTCATCGATGACTTCTCTAAGTATGCGTTCGTCTACTTGCTGAAGGCTAAAGACGAAGCATTCGAGAAGTTCAAGGAGTTCAGAGCCGAAGCTGAGCAGCAGACTGGACAACAACTCAAAAATAAGAAGTGATCGAGGTGGGGAGTACAGGTCTCATGAATTCGCATCGTTCTACAAAGAACATGGAATTGTCAATAAGACTACGGCTCGTACTCTCCTCAATCAAACGGAGTTGCAGAGAGGAAGAACATAACGTTAACAGAAATGATTAACTCAATGCTTGACTGCGGGTCTTCCTAAGTGCTACTGGGGAGAAGCTGCATTGACGACCACTTTTATTTTAAATAGAGTATCTCATGCAACTTCAGACGTTACTCCTCATGAACTCTGGTTCAAGGTCAGACCTAACTTGAATGTCATTCGAGTGTGGGGGTGTCTGGCATATGTCAAGCTTCCAGATCTGAAAATTCAGAAGCTTGGGACAAGGACTACTAAGACGATCTTCTTGGGGTATGCCGAGAAGAGTGATGCTCGAAGATTTCTTGATATTGAGTCAAATCATATCATTGAATCTCGCGACGCAGAATATTTTAAAGAAAATTTGCAAGGCACAAGAATATTGTTCTTACGGATGTACCGGAGAACAATGAGGGTACGCAGGAAACTGAAGTCTTCAATGAAATGTGGTCCAAGAAGATGTTGTTGTTGAAACAACGATTGAACCAGAACAAGCTGAGCCGTCAGCTAAGCGTATGAGGAGACCGAAGGACTTCGGAAATGACTTTGTCTCCTATCATATGGAAGCAGATCCGCTTACCTATGATGAGGCAATGAAGACCAGAGACGCGATTTTCTGGAAGGAGGCTATTGACAATGAAATTGATTCCATCACCTTAAATAATACTTGGGTGTTGGTTGATCTTCCTGAAGGAGCGAAACACATTGAATGCAAATGGATCTTCAAGAAGAAGATGAAAGCAGACGGAACTATTGACAAGTTCAAGGCTAGGTTGGTAGCCAAGGGGTTTTCTCAGAAGCAGGTGATTGACTACTTTGACACATATGCTCCAGTAGCCCGGATGACCACCATCAAAATGTTGATTGCTCTTGCAGCAATACATAAGATGGTGATACATTAGATGGATATGAAAACGGCTTTCCTAAATGGCGAGCTGACCAAAGAGATTTACATGCAACAGCCAGAGGGATTTGTCGTTAAGGGTCTTGAAGATAAAGTCTGTAAGTTGGTAAATCTTTGTACGGTCTTAAACAGGCTCCCAAGATGTGGTATGAGAAATTTGACAAAGTTATAACATCAAATGGCTATATGGTCAGCGAGACGGACAAGTGTGTTTACACGAAGTTCGCTGATGGAAGAGGTGTGATCGTTTGTCTGTACATGGACGACATGTTTATCCTAGGTACGAATATGGGTTGTGTCACGGAGACAAATAAATTCATCTTGAGCAAGTTC
The DNA here is from genome assembly GCA_029216955.1 of Iris pallida. Taxonomy (NCBI): domain Eukaryota; kingdom Viridiplantae; phylum Streptophyta; class Magnoliopsida; order Asparagales; family Iridaceae; genus Iris; species Iris pallida. Next base: position 2,446,341 of record JANAVB010003598.1, read on the forward strand.
AGTATGAAGGACTTGGGGGAAGCTGATGTCATCTTAGGGATCAAGATCATCCAGACCGACACTGGACTAGCGCTGTCATAGTCTCATTATATTGAGAAAATGGTCACTCGTTATGGGTATCGGGATCTTCCAGAGATCGATACGCCGTACAGGTGTGATCTGAAGCTGAAGCCTAATTCAAAGGAAAGCGTCAGGCAGTTGGAGTATGCAAGCGTAATCGGGAGTTTGATGTATGCTACTACTGCCACAAGGCCTGACATAGCTTTCGTCGTGGGAATGCTGAGTCGTTTCACGAGCAATCCAGTTGTTGAACACTGGAAAGCTGCGAAACGGGTTATGAGATATCTCAAGAAGACTCAGACATATGCACAGTACTACAGTGGAGATCCGCCGGTAGTGGAAGGCTTCAGTGATGCCAGCTGGTGCTCAGAGATGGAGAGAGAGAGGTCCACAGGTGGATTCATTTTCACAATGGGTGGAGCTGCTATATCGTGGAGGTCGAAGAAGCAGACTATGCTCTCACGGTCATCCATGGAATCTGAGTTCTTTGTACTTGATACCGCAGCCAAGGAAGCAGAATGACTTCAGGAGCTAATGTATGATCTTCCAGTGGTTGGGGCACAAATACCGGTGATACCGATATACTGCGACAACCAAACGACTGCGACGGTGGTATCAAATGACCTCTTCAACGGAAAGAAGAGGATTGTGCGGTTGAAGCACAGGGCAGTACACGATCTCATCAAGAGGGGTGTTATTGCAGTGATTGATGTTCGGAGTCAGGAGAACCTGGCGGATCCGTTCACCAAGGACCTCAAGCGCCAGCTGGTCGATGACACAGCTTGTAAAATGGGCTTGAAGGCATTCTGATATTGTATTATTGTATTTCTACCATAAAGTTTTATGCTAATAGTTCAAAGAGAAATCTACTAGGCATCTAGCTTTTGGTTCAAGGGAGGACCACTAATCGGAAGAATATCAGAAACGGTGGGTACATATTCTATTGGACATGGAGAGGTTACGGACCTACAACCACTGTTGTCTACTGTTGTTTTCTGCAGAAAACGGATCCTGTAGGAAGGTTGGCTTAAATGCCTTAATGAGTTCTCAGGCAAAGTGAATGCCTGGTGTGCTTTACAGGAAGCACGGTAGAACAGCACTACAAGGAGTGAAACTCCATGCTACTGTGGGGTGACTCCACTATGAGGTTCCCAGGCATGGGGTAATGCCTTGGCTTTGCTAGCCAAGTCACAGCGACGTAGCACCGCAAATAGGCAGTTAGCCTAATGTTGTATGTTAAAATAAAGAGAGGGATAGTCAGCACTACAAAGAGGAGGAGTTCCTCATGTTACAGTGGCACGACACCACAATGAGGTACCCGGTTAGGGATAAAGCCTCGGCCTTACAAGCCATGTCGTTGCCGCGTAACACCGCAAGGGAGCCTAAGGCTTCATGCTGGGTAGTTTGGCACTACAAAGAGGCGATTGCCTCATGATACAGTAGTATGACACTACGATGAGGTTCCCGGTATGGGGTAAGCCCTCGGCTTTAAGCCATGTCATATCGGTGTAGCACCGCAAGGGAAGCGCAAAGCGCTTCATGCCATGTCTCTTTATAATGAACTCACCTATAGTGTATGGACAAAGAGATATCAGGCCGTCTCTTGAGGGTAAACTTGTAGACGCCCAAATTATACACTGAAACCAGGCTGGCACAGGGCCTTTAATGTGTAGCCAGAAGCACATGTAACTACATTATGTGAGTGGAAAGAATTTCAGCTATGGTGCATAATTCAAGGCTTAGTCTATTCTTGTATTATAGTCTGTTGTTTGACCCATGCGGAAAGATTCAAGTCGTCAGCGATATCTCTCCTAATGCATGATAGACAGTTACTGTGGGGAACACTTATACACATATATAGAGATATGTGGGAGATTGTTGGTATTTGGCCTTTTATTGTGAATTTTAGTCCCATATCGGCTAGGCCAAAGGAGTTGTATCTCTATATATTAGCTATGCTATTTTAGAGATGCACATGTGATATGGAGGTGCACATGGGTGTGCCATATGGGATTATTTTTCTAATGAGAAAAAAGGCTAAATCAACAATTGAAAGCATTCATGTTTTTTGCCCTTGGGAAATTTATTTCCATGGGAGCTAAGTCCCGTAGGGGCTTAGCGACTCAGACTCAGACTCAGACTCGGACTCGGACGCGGGCTCATGGGCTCATGAGGCGTAATGTGGCATTTTGTTGGCGCACTTAGCACGTCAGCATCGTCGCTAGGCGCATAGTGCGCTTAAGTTACGCCCGTTGCGGGAGCCACTTGCGCGGCCAGGTGCGCTGCCAGGTTGCACGGCCAGTTGCGCAAGCCCAGTTGCGCAAGCCAGGTTGTACGGCCAGTTGCATAGGCCAGGTTGTGCGGCTAGGAGCGCTGCCAGGTTGTATGGCTAGGTTGCGCTGCCAGGTTGCACGGCTCAGGTTGCGCGGCCCAGGTTGTGCGACCCAGGTTGCGCTCCCAGTGGCGCAACCAGGTGCGCGGTCCAGTTGTGCGGCTGGCGCAGGGTGCACAGGACACGCAGGTGGCGCAAGTGGCTCAGTGCGCGTACTGCGCGCAGTGTGCAAGGCATTCGGGGTGCGCGAGTGGTGCAACTTACTTCAGATCGTGCCTGTGCATGATCTGAGCGGTTACTGCACGTTCGGAGTTGTTATTACCACGTCCCGAATGTTGTACTAACCGGGCAGTTGCTACTCGGGCCTATATATGGTCTCTTCTCTCTCACAGGCATTAATACAGAACATATTCAGAGAGTTACGAAAGTTTACAAGTGTTTCTTAACACAAGTAAATAGAGCCTATCAGAGAGAAGAGCAGTTTTGCACCAGCGTTGCTTTTGCACGGGAGTCTGTGTACGTTCCGAGGAGTCAGAAGAGCAGAAGTGTTCCAAAGTTCTCCGACGAACTTGCTGGTTCCTGTAAGCTATTCGTGTGGGGCGAATATAGCTTTGAGCAACGGTGATCATTCACCCCAGCAGGCCATCTTCCATCTTTCGCCTGTCATCTTCTTTGCTGCTGTGGAATACGAATTTTTTTTAGATTCTCGTAATATCATAACGAGATCTTCTTAGATCTTCGTTATACTTGCACAACCTTCCTAGAAGTGTTGCGTTGGAACATTGTTTATACAATTGTTTCATATTCTCAGTTTTCCATCGAAAAATTGTGCCCCGGAATAACATATTGTACTAGTGCTCTGCAAACGAATTTTTTTTACCTAATTGTTTTCCTATTAGAGGCACGTTCGCATATCTAGATACGAACACTATGCAATCAAATGACGTTATCATAATTTTTCAACAGATAATAATAATTAACAACAAATAAACAATCAACAATAAATATACAAATGTTTTATTTCTCAGATTCTCTATTACTTAATTTCGATCTTAATAGGAATAACTATGCAATAAAATGACAAAGTTATTTTTTTTCCTTCAATAAATTGATCTACCATATATAAAGATAACCAACCATTTATATAAAAATATATATTAATGAATTATAAGACCCACCTATCGAAAATTTACCGATTCTAGTAGGTCTTTAGTCGAGGAGCCGACCATAGGAATTCTCTTTCTAAAAAGCCAATTAGGACATACTTGTGGAGAAAATTTTGTATTAATAAATTACAAAAAAGAAACAATTAAAACACACCTAATCATCAATATTATAAAAATATATATCAATAAATTATAAAAGTCACTTACACAAGTATAATTTAATAAATATTGGTTGCTTTGATATTTTTAATATTATTGCTTAGTTATTTTTTATGATAATATTAATAGCTATTAGCTAAGAAGCACTGAAGCATCAAGCATGGAGGAAACTTTTAAGGTCCGATAGATGTGTACTGTAACAAATTTATCAAAAACTATCAAAAAAATATTAATTTTTTAAAAAAAACTCACCTGCGGAGCAAGCAGCAACGTGGAGGAGGAAAGGAATCAGGAAGTGCTTGGAGCCAACAATGATAATAGGAAAGAAAGTCCTTGTCCTCTTTTGAATATATAAAAAAGGGAAGTGCTTGTCCCTCAAGTACACCCGACTAGAAGCAAACAATTACAAACCCTAATAAAGTATTCCAATTATAAGGCCTTGGTTTGCTTTGCTACACACAAAGAACTCAACTGGGCCCAATTGTAATGGACTATATTATACATATATACTAAAAAATAAAATTTTGGTGCCCCTAAAATTTTTGGGCCAGAGGCAAGTGCCACATGGGCTTCCTACTAAGTCCGACCCTGCTCCCCTGTCTTCAAAGACGGAACCAGAAACTCGAGCTGGGATGGCTGGAGTAGGTTAGGGTGGACTAGGCATAGACTGGCGCACATAAAAGTACCAAAAGAAAATTTATACATGAAAAAAAAAAATTGGAGTTGGACTGGAGCCCACCCCAGCCCTCTATTTAGGTCTCGCCCTTGCGTGTCTTCCTAGCTATCTCGAGTTATCGTTTGATATCTCGTGTCATTATCCCGAACCCGAAGAAAAAAATCATGTGTGCATGGAGTTTGTATAGAACTCCGGACTTATAATTGTTAATTAGATCGTGTTACACACTACCAGAAAAGTTCACACCAAAACAAAACAAAACAAAACAAAACATGATCAATTGAGAGATTTGGTTGTGTTGGTGGACCACATTTGTTCAGTGTTTAGCATTATGATCTCTACCCGTGATTACGACATATATATTTTACGGATTCAATTCATGTTCGTTTAGGCCTACGATTTATTTTCTTACTCTACCGTTCATCTTCTTGCTTATATATAATCATTTTTTTTTTTTCTTTTTGTACTCAATTGGTGCAACCTTCAAAGTTTTCATAAGTATACAGTTGACGAATATAACAATTATTTTATTACCACGACGTATTTTAACAAAGTGTCACCATAAGAAAAGAAAAAAATAATGACACTTATTTAAAATGTGTTGTCGATAAAGCGTCGTTATTAATTATTTTCTTGTAGTGTATATTATCAAGGCTCATGTCAAAATCCAACGCCCATTTTGTTGGTATGAAAAAACATGACTTAATATTCGTCTCTTATGAATCTCATCTTTAAATATGTTGGCACTCGTGTGTCTTAGCATTTTTAATTCAAATAATTTATAAAACTTATAAAACAATTTTTGAGAAAAATAATGTCAAAAATTTAGAGACAATAAAAAATTTAGAGACAATCAACTACCAAAGATTTAAGGGTTATTTAGTAATAGGGTCTCACATATATATGGATCGATATTTGGATTTGGATATCAAAAATGACCAACAATAGAGTTTGAGTTTCGAAATTACTGTTTACGTAGGTTAATGAACAGTGATTTCGAGATCCAAAACTCTAACATGGATCATTTTCTAGACCAAAATTCTAATTTTCATACATATAAATATCATGTCATAAATGTTTTTGAGAAAAATAATGATGATGTCAAAATTATGCAAGAAAATAAAATAAAAGAATATGTGCTAATTGAATCATTAGCCAGCTGTCAAGCCAGGAGGATCCCATAATTGCTTTCAGTGGTGGAACGTGTGGGTCACCTCACCCTCACACTTTGGTGGGGCCCACTGGCCCACGCAACGCATCGATCCTTTTTGCACCTCCTCCCCCTCCCTATTGCTCCGCCGGAACCCTTTAAGGAGTTTTTCTTTATTTTTTCCCTTAATATTTTGATTTGGAAAAAAAAAAAAAAAAACAAAGTATCATTTTGTTAATCTTCTACCATATAATGCGGCTTCGAAACGGCTCAAAAATAAGCCGTCTAAGCCATATGTATATCATCAACCATTTAATTTAAAAATTATAATTAAATTTAAACTAAATTTTTATAAATCTCATATATATATATATATATATATATATATATATATATATATCTTAATTTAAATTTAAATATTTAAATTATTTTATGATAATATCATAAAGAAGAAAAATTATTTTTCGTGCAACCCACGTGCTTTTACTAGTGCATATAAATAGAGGAAGGACAATCTAGAAACAAAAGAATTTAACTTTTTTTTTCTTAATATATTTATTTGAAGAAAACAAGCTAACATTTTGTTAATGCACAAGAAAGGAGTTATTTCGAAACAAAAATTTCAAAGAAACCAAGAAGTTGATTATCAAAATATTAATAGCGGTCCAAAAAGACAGGACTGTTATTTCAAGAACATTCGAGTATATATATATATATATATATATATATATATATATATATATATATATATATATATATATATATAGAGGGTTGTTCTACAATACATTTCCTGGAAAAGGATGTATCGATACATCCGAAATCTGGACAGTTGGATGTTGATCCAATGGTTCGGATTGAATAATAGAGTAGAAACATCATTTAATGCTGATTTAGGCTTTTGACCTGTTGGTAACTTGCTTTAGCAGGTCATTCTTCACTTTAATTTTTTCAACGAACACCCTAAATTAACTCATATTTACTCTCTCTTTCGTCCATCCATTTTAATATTTTATCATCAACGTATAAATTTCGATATATATTTTTTGTTTACAGGCCGTGGTGGTGGTGGTGGTGGTGGAAAGAGAAACGGAGATGAAGAAGGAAATAAGAATCGGTCCGGATCGCGTCGAACGTCGTCGAGCCCTCCTAGAACAATGAGGAGTACTAGCTGCGCCGAGAAGAATCGGTCCGGTTCACGTCGGACGTCGTCGAGACCTCCTCGTACAAGGAGAAGTACCAGCGGTGCCGTTCTAATTTTATTGTCCATGCTATTGTCAGAAATTTTATTTTTCATCTAACAATTTAATATTTTGTTAATAAAGCTACATGTCATGGTGGTGGTGGTGAACTGAGGAAACCTGCTTCTGAGGTCGAGCGGATCATCTGGAAAATGGACAGTAAAATTGTTAGATGAAAAATAAAATTTCTGACAATGGGAGTGTTTGAAGGCCAACTGCCAATCAAATAAACGCTGGAAGGCCAACTGCCAATCAAATAAACGTTAAAAAAGGATGTTTGAAGGCCAACTGCCAATTAGCATCAAATGTAACATTCTCCGTCCTAAATATACCATTCTCTGTCCTAAATATACCATTCTCCGTCCTAAATGTACCATTCTCCGTCCTAAATGTACCATTCTCCGTGTTAAATCATGTTCAAGAAAATATGAATACCATTTTATCAGGCTTCCACTGCATGGCTGCACAAAATTTCTTGCGAGTGTTTGATTATAATTAACCTACTATCAAAGAGAATTTTTCTTATATTATATTATGCATTATACTGGCATCGACTTCATACTGATGGCATCGATGTACTGATGGCAATAACAAAGGATGAACATGCAAGATTATAATTATGCTTCAGCAATAACAAGGGATGAACATGCAGGATTATAATTTTGCTTCAGCAATAACAAGGGATGAACAGGCAGGATTACATTATGCATTGCACTGGCATCGAATTCATACGATGGCATCAATGTAATAATTTTTTACAGAAAGCAAAACATATTACAATCAAATAAAGTTTTAATGATCCCAGGAATGCATCCGTAATGAGGCCATCTGTAAACCCTAGGAATGCACCCTGGACTCATGAAATCTGTGTTGAGCATCTGCAAATCAAAGAAATACACCAAAATATCAATATCATCTGTGAAGGCCAACTGCCAATCAAATAAACGCTTCAACCAAAAAATCATAATCAAATTAAGTATACTTCATTCAAAGTCCAATAAACTGCATAATCCACGTTACAGTAATCTGTCAAATCCACGTTAGTAATTCAACATAGAACCTGCATAATTCATAATACAATAATCTAAATAAATATCAGACCTACTCTAAATTCAAGACCATATTACATTTTCCAAACAAATTACGAACTATGTACTTAGTATAAGTAAAAAGTTTAGTCTTACAATATTTCAAACACAAAATTTAGTTTGACCGCCATGACCAACAAATATTCAGAACCATATTACAATTCAAATATTACTTCCAAATTGAAATAAAAGATTCAAAACTCATAAGATGAATCTTCATAGCCATCTCCATCTTCTTCTTCTTCTTTCTTTTTTTTTTTCTTCTTCTTCTTTCTCAAAATATCCTTCACCTACACCTTGAGGGACGGAATAAGAAAAATTATAGTTAGTATGGACTCACTGTATATGTAGAAATGACATCCAGAAACATAAATAGAAGTATCAAAGTGATGGCTAGCATTAAAGTATCAATGTGTATTTTTACAAAAGAGTTTGGGCTAGCCCCATTTACCTTCTTCACGAGGGAAGAAAAATCTTATTCTTGGTCAGCAAATTCAACCTCTATCTGGTTAATCTTATCCAGAATCAATTTTTGGTTGTCGGATATAGTCTTCATCTCTTTGAAGACATTCTCAAAGTTTGCAGCAACAAAATTATATAGATCATCAACCCTGTCCTTAGTGTTTTTGATTCCATAAGTTGATGGTTTTCCAGATGTAGATGGTTTGCTTGCAGTTGCTGCTCGTTTTCCAAACATTCGAGTGAAGGTTAGTTTTCTCATGGGGCCTTTGTTTTTAATATAAACATCCCCTGCTAAGCTTGGGACAGAATGTTTACTAGCCATCGAGCATACAAATCCTCCGAAAGGGAGAGCTGTCCTTGCAGTTGGTTTTCCCACGAGATGCATCATTCTACTGAACATGTAGGAACCTATATCGATCCTTTTTTTCTTCCCCATATAATAAATTTTTTTACTCTCTCGGGATGGATGGAAAACTCATGTCCAGTAGGGTTGAGTGTTTGAGATATGTAGGCATGCAACAATTTATACAAAGTTTTTAATTGATCTTTGTATACATTTTGAGGGGTCTTGGCACCCACTGATACACCTGTAATCTCATGAATTGCATCCGTCATGGAAACATTATCAATATCTTTCATATCAAACTCAGGAACTAGATCAAATCCATAAAATTCGTTGATGACAGCAGCATTTACCCTAATCAGTTTCCCTCTCAGAAATACCAGTTGTTAATCCTCTTCTTTTTCTTTAATTTCAGCCGAAAGATTTGAGTAAAATTTTCTTACTATTGTTTGGAAGATTTTCTCAAGACAGGATTTGTTCAGTTTCTTCAATTGATAGAATTTTAATATATCCAGAAAAACTTCGTCTTCGACATCATCCATCTTAATTGATCTTTCAGGCATAACGGCCTTTTTCTTGAAATATTTAATATAAATCTTCTTAGATTTAGAGTCTTTAAAATTTTTTACCTCCTCTCCATCCTGGGACTTATTTGATGATTGCTCTCCTTCTTCATTTTCCTCTTCTGATGAGGATTCAAAATCCTCAGAGTACGCTGATGACTCTATATCCGTTGCCACCTTAGCCTTCGCTTGAGTACGCCTTCGATTTTCATAAGTTGAGTCTTCCGACGACTCTGTATCGAAGATAGATTTTTCGGTCTTTGTCGAGCAATGAGTTTTTTTAGCCTTTTTTGTAGGTGGCTTGGCTACCGCCTCTGCTTTCATCGTCGCTGCTTCCGCCGCTGCCCTTTCGACCTCTACCCTAGCGACCATAATCTTGGCTTTCGCCGCCCTTGCAAGTTCTGCCCTTCGGGCCTGTATCGCATCCCTTTGTGGATTCTTCTCCTTCGGAGACGGTCGTTGTTTCTTCGACGGCATTTTGATAAGAAAAGGGTTTGGGAGAGGGTTTTGGAGAAGGAAGAGGGTTTGAGAGAAGAAGAGGGAAAATTTGACCGTCTTATATAACCTTGGAAAGTGGAAAAAATTAGAATAATTTTGAGTCTTAAATTAAATTTATTACTATTATTACTAGTATAAGACGGTCGAATTTATTACTATTAAATTTAAAAAACTACTTTCCAAAATTAAATTTATTACTATTATTACTAGTATATATCCATGTGAAATCACTACATAAACCTTTGAGATTTTGAGACCCTAATTTTAAAAACTACTTTCCAAAATTAAATTTATTACTATTATTACTAGTATATATCCGCGTGTTCCGTATAAATTATTGAAAAATTTGGCAGAAAAAACGTGGAAACATGTTTAATTAACAAAATTTGACAACATATTTAAGAATGTGAAATTTAATCTCAATATTTCCATTTTTCGAATATTTGATTAAATTTTTGAACGTATTTTGTTTGCATTGAGCCATTCTATACTCGTATTTTTGCCATTCCGAATTTTTCACGTTTGACGACTTGGTAACAAGACTATGTACTTGAAAAGAGTAAAATTGAAACACTCAAAGTTGTCCTTTAGTTTACTTTGTAATCATATTTAAGATGGATTTGACGGCAAGATTGACGTTGGCAGCATAATCAATTCTATGACGTAACAAGTCATTGATGGGGATATCGTCGCTGATATATGGATTTGACGTAACAAGATTTGTTAATTAAAAAATAGAAAAAATAGTTAGTCGCTTGTAGCCGAAACCAAATTGAGTTAACAAAATATTATATTACATTAAATCCCAGCTTCGTCGCCAGAACATTCTCCGGCGAAGTATACAAGAGGAGAACAAAAAACTGTAAAAAAAGAAAAAAAGAAGAAAAATAAGAGGTCTACTCCTCACTGGCCTCGCGGAGGATCTCCGCAAAGTCCTACAGGGTGCGCACACCCGCCCTATGGCACAGGCGGCGAAACGCTTCCCTCTTCTCCAGAGAATCCCGTTCCTCCGGAGTGATCGACAACAGGTCAAAGTTGGGCGCCGGATGAAGAGGTCGAGCGATGACCTCCAGTGACAACCTGCAGGAGGTCAGGATGTCCGCAGTCGCTGCCAGCCAGTCATGGGTCGGAGGCGGCGCAGAGGGTGCTCCATGCGAAGAGGCTCGACGACGACTGGAAGAAGACTCTGGCCATGGTTCCCAACCAGATGATCTTTTTGGAGCCATGTTAAATGTGCAACCTACTCAGATGAATGGTGACCCCTATGTATATATATACACGTTTCTAACCGACTCTTCTTATTTCTTATTGGAAGTTGGGGATATTCAAGTTCTTATTCCTTATTGGAAGTTGGGGATATTCAACGACCTCCAGTGACTCTTCTTATTCTAAGCTTAGTTGGTTGTGTTGTTTGGCTTTTACATGGAAGGCCTAGGTTCGAGTCTGGTGTTTGGGTTCTGTAGAATTTTTTCTATTGTTAACATTTTTTGGGTGCTATTATATGCTTTTAACTTAGTATGGAACAATTTGGGACTGTTAATGGCCATTCTTCGTTCCTCTAACACGGAGAATGGTACATTTAGGACGGAGAATGATACATTTAGGATGGAGAATGATATATTTAGGACAGAGAATGATACATTTAGGACGGAGAATGGTACATTTAGGACGAAGAATGGTACATTTAGGACAGAAAATGGTACATTTGAGACTGTTCTGTAGGGTTGTGAATTTTAAATAGTTTGGCTGTTTAGTTTTATTTTGAATCTATATAAATTGGTTTTGAAGGCTGGTGAAGATGAATAATTTGGCTGTTTGGCTGTATAAATAGTTTTTAAAGAGTTGTGAAAAAGAAACCAATGTTTTCGTATCGATCACCATTAATTATGGTGAATGACACTGATACCACTAATTTGAGTGGAATTTGTACCACCAAAATTCATCTTGAAGAAGGTAAAATCTGTGTTGGAAAATTTCAAAATCTCTTGGATATTATTACACTGACATGTTGTATTAATGTTAAGATACTGATATCATATCTTCCACTATATAATGAGGTTTTAAAACGGCTCAAAAGTGAGTCGTCTTAGGCGTCATTATATCACAATTCATTTTATATAAAAAAATTAATCTTGTAAAAAATTGTTGACAAAAGAATTTTTTTTGTCAAAATGGAGAATTGAACTCAAAAAAAATATCCAGAGGGATTAAACTTGAACTCAAAATGGAGAATCGAACTCAAAATACCTAACAAAATGGAGAATCGAACTCAAAAAAAATTAATCTTCTATAAATAACAAACCTGCAATTAAGGTAATCACAACCCTAAAAATGGATAATCCTTCTCAACATCTTCTTATTGATTTAAATCAATCTCCCACCAATTCTTATGAGCCTTTTTTGCAGAGGGGTTAAACTTAAGTGTCTTATCAGTATCCGTAATTAAAGCTCAAGTATATTTTCAAAATACAACTCTTAAATGCATAGAGAATTGTAGAGTTTATCTTGATATAATTGCAGTTTAAATAAGGCTAAAATTGTAAATGACTCCACAAACATCCATTATATATAAATAAATGCTCTATAATATGAGACAAACCAAAATGGAAAGTGAGACTATATTTTTGGGACGGAGGGAGTATATAATAAGAAAAGGTGGTGGTGAAACTTTTGAATTCCTAAAATTCCCTTGAGTATTTATAAACATGATGTTATTATGTCAACTTGTATGTCATTTATGTTTAAGAGTCAAAGGAATAAAATTTGCATGTAAGTTTCATTTTTCCATAGAACATTATGTTCCAATGGTAATAAATTTTTATGTCATTACCATTTTCTAAAGGTTATTAGTCTCAATAGAAATTAAAAATTTTAAAAAAATAATTGTACTTCGAATCTCTTGATATATAAATAGTCATCTGAAAAAGAAGAAAAGATGACAACTGACTTTATAATATTCTAATTAAAATACATACAAAGTACGTATATGTAGACTAGTGAAAAATATAAAGAAATGCATGCATGCATGCTAATGTCAGAAGAACCATTCACTCCAGGAATGATTGATGATATCTAGATCACTATACATCTCGTATGCAGGTTCCCCTGGGATTACATCATCAAAGGGTCGTTTAAAACGTCTGTATGAAATCACAAATTTTCCTGAGGTCGTCATCAAAGTGCACGTTGAAGCACCCACGTATGTCGAGCACACGAAGACCATTGCAGTTGCATATGATAGATCGCAGTGTGTCTCCATTGAACATGCCGAATCCTATCTCTAGGTGCTCGAGACGCGGCATCGAATCAGCCACGGCCTTTTCCTCAGTCTCGTTCTGCGTGTTCAGCACGAATCTGTTCCTGAGCATGAAATATGGAGGGGGCATGTTCCTCCTCAGCTTGACCAGACGGTGGCAATACTTTCCCGTGAAAAATATTCCAGTCGACGTGATATAGACGCAGTAGCTAATGTCGAGTTCTTCCAGCACCGGAAGAAACTCCAAGTGTCTCACGAAAGTTTCATCACTCACGTCGCACTTCGGAATGCGCAGCACCCTTAGAAATTTTCCACTGTATTATAAAAATGGGAAAACATCAATAGAAATTAACAAAAGTATACGTAAAATTTTGTAACAGAAAAAATAAAGTATTAGAATAAGACCAAATAAAATTTTGCACAGGCCTTAAACATGCATAAGGGAAGGCTGCTTCGTCGAGCTTGTACGCGGAGAAGGACTGTAGATATCCCCCACTGCGAGCCACGAGCTTCTTTACAGTCAAACTAATCTCAGCGGTTTGCTGGGTCCTCCGGCACCACTGTACCAAGTCGACGTTAGACCAATAGTCTAAAGAACCGTTGAGCACCTTCCACCACGAACGGTAAACTGGGGCCACGTTGCACATTACCTCGTCCGCCGGCATCCCCGATAGTACCAGTATCATCGAGAGAATCTCGGTAGGGATGACGGCCCATCCGCTGTAGTTGATCTTGCTCTTGCTCCTCTCCATTACGACTGTTTTTCTTCTTCTCTCCTTTGTTTCTCTCTAGTCTGATGGGTTCTTTTCTTTGGAAAAGGCTATTTAACCCCTCGTTTCGGGGGGTGTAACTCGCTCGTGGAGGGGTGTGACCGAACAAGGTACAAATCTATTGGAAAATAACGGTAATGCCACTGTATTAATATTACCAATTAGTCGATGTGGCTCCCAAAATATTTGGGTGATGCCATCTCCCATTATGTGGTATCTGACATGGCAGATGACATAACAGCTGACATGACAAATTTTAACCCAAAAAATTAATTATCCAAATTTTTTTAATGTTAATGTTAATGTTAATGTCAATATTAATATTAATATTAATGTTAATGTTAATGCTAATGTTAATGTTAATATTAATATTAATGTTAATATTAATGTTAATGTTAATATTAATTAATGTTAATTTAATATTAAATTATTTATTTACTATTAATGTTAATTTTAATACTAATTTTATTGTTAAATTTTGCCATGTCAGCTGTCATGTTAGCAACCATGTCATATGCCACATAATAGAAGATGGTATCACCCAAATTTTTTGGGAGCCAAATAGCATTTTTGTAATATTAGTTTCAATTATATTATAAATTTTAAATTAACAGAAAAGCCACTGTAGATTTAATATTAATGCTACTGTTAAATTTTCCCGATCATACCTCGATACTTACGAATGTCGACCGAGATACCGTCTTCATCATTATCAAGTTTTGTCGTTGTTGCCATAGGAGTCCCCATTGACTTGGATGAGTCAACTATTGGGAACACTTCGTAAGCATCCAATCTTTGTCCCCAAACAGACTGGAAATGCCATCATCTGCCAGCCTCCCTACCGAAACCAAGTTGTAGCACAAACTCGGTACATGGCACAGCGTTTCCATTGCCCAAGTCATACTTTATATGACGAGCTTTGAGATTGTTGTCCTACATCGTCCCCCGTTTTTGTCCACGGGGTGCGCGAGAAAGGAACAATGTCGCTACCGATTCCGTTGGGACCGATAGGTCAGAATCGGCCGGGTCGATCGAACAGGAACGGTTGAATTAAGATCCATTCCACGTTATGGAATGGCTTCTTTGGAACCAAGTCCCATATTCAGCTGGGTTGCGCCTCAAGGATTGGCTCTGCGGCTAAGTCGGGAGAGACCTCCCGTTGCTCTGATATTCATGCCGCACTTGATTTGGATTTAGCTTTGGTTTTCGTGAATGCGTTATTCGTGAATGTTTCTAATGGATTTTCGTGACTTGCGTGTTCGAGCTTCGCATTCGTAACGAAATTCCTTGAATTACACAGCGTTCTAATCAGTTGCTTATGCGGTTGCAGGTGATCGCGTAGGCGACGTCAGCACAGCCAACCAGTCGCTCGCTTGAAGTAAGTCTAAGGCGAGTAGCTGACCTCCTTCGCCTCGTCCCTCTACTTCAAAATCAATATGTGAAGTAAATGAATGCTTGTCATAATAGTGTAGAATCAAAGAAAACTCCGAACTTCTACGACGGTGTTAGGTACTGGCCATTGACTCTATGGCCACTATCTTCTGGGGGTCCACTTCTACTCCACCTCTGGTGATGATGTGACCTAAGTACGAGATACGATCCAGCCAAAACTCGCACTTACTGAACTTCGCATACAACTGGTGTTCCCTGAGTATCTAAAAAACTACACGAAGATGCTGTTAATGCTCTGCCTCACTCTTGCTATAGACTAAGATGTCGTCTATGAACACTATCACGAACTGATCCAAATAGGGCATGAAGATACGATTCATGAGGTCCATGAATACGGCTGGCACATTGGTCGCTCCAAATGGCATAACAAGGAACTCCCAATGTCTATACCTCGATCTGAATGCTGTCTTCGGGATGTCTTGCTCTCTGACTCTGATCTGATGGTACCCTCACCGTAAGTCAATATTCGAGAATACAGTCGCTCTCTTGAGCTGATCAAATAAGTCATCAATGTACGATAATCAATACATAATCTTGACGTACCATCCTTCTTCTTCAAAAGAAGCATTGGTGCTCCCCAAGGCGATCCACTAGCACGAATGAATCCCTTGGTTCTGAGTTCTTCAATCATCTTGTACAAGATTTCCAACTTTGAAGGTGCCATCCTGTAGACTCTCTTCGATACTGGTGCCGTCCCTGGAATCAAGTCGATGGTGAAAACTCTGCCTCACCGAAAAATGAAAACTCTGCCTCACCGGGAATACCAAAAATAATCCTGCCAAAATGGCAGTCTATTCTTGTGTATTGCTGCTTCAACCAATCCATTCCTAGGCCAAGGAACCGATTCGGCCCGCCGCAAAAGGGTCGCCGTCTAACCCAGCTATAGTCCGTGATGGCTTGACATTGTCAGTGGCCTTCACACCCTTTCATTGCTTAACAAATGCACGTAACACGGGACGGTGCTTGCTATAACTTCGATAGCCCAACAAAATTCTTTTCTAACGTGTTCGTGCAACGACTTGACAAGCAAGGGCTACGTCAAGCCTTGCATCGAGGGAACGTGCTGTGACTTGAACAATCAAGTTCTTTGGGTGCATAGACTTAAGCAAGAAGCAGTGAAATACGACTTAAACTATGGGACAAGCGAATGTTAATATTAATTGTAGTTCCAATTACATTTTAAATAAAAAAGAATGCAATTTTAACTTTAACTAATTTGAAGTAAATGTTAAATCAAAATCTATTTTAAATTTTAGTATTAATATTAGTTTCAATAATATTGTAAATTTTAAATTAACAGGAATGCACGGTATTAGAAACCTAGCTGATGTCACGTTGCTCGAGCTCGGTTAGTGTTTGTCTAAACTCGTACGTGCGAACTAGTTATTCGTAATGAAAACCAAAAATTGAATTTTAAGTTTAAAATCTAGTCGAGCTCGATCCTCTCTCTTTATCCCATCTCCCACACGCACTCTCTCTCTCTCTCTCTCTCTCTCTCTCTCTCTCGGGTTCTCTCTCGGGTTCTCTCTCACAGGTTGTGTTCACTAATACCATATCATTGGAAATAATTACACAACAGATCCCGTAGCATTAAATGCTGCTGCATGCGTTATCCTACACAATTTAATAATAAACACTGATACCATATCATTAGAAGAGTAAAAGTTGTCTTGGAAGTTGTAAAAAATTACTTTGTATTGTCTTCTCAATACTTTTTGCATTGGAGATGACTTTTTAAACTTATTGTCATTTGTGAATATAATCTTGCCGCCTATATAAGATATTGTCTTGTGCCTCAGGCCTCATAGGATACACAACACATAACAAGACAATAGGGTTGCGTAGCATTAAATGTTGCTGCATGCGTTATCCTACAGAAGAGGGCCATGTGGAGAATGCTGCTGCATGCTTCCTCATGCGTTATTAGCTACACAATTTAATAATACATGTACCCAGAAGACGAAAAAGTTGTGTTGTTGGAAGTTGTTTCCTTAAAATTATGCTTGCTTCTAGAATCACTCAAGATTTTTCATGAGCCATCAAAAGAGGGCCACGTAGCGGAGGTACAAGAAAGACGAAAAGGTTGTGTTGTTGCCTTGCTGGAAGTTGTTTCTTTCTGAATAATGCTTTTTGTACCTCCAAATTGTACTTTCAAACTGTCCCTCCTTACGTGGCAGCTGGCGTGATATGTTGATCTGGCAGCTGACGTGGCAAATTTTTTTAAAATAAAAATAAAAATAAAAATTAACATTAAAATTAATGTTAACATTAACATTAACATTAAAATTAATATTATCGTTAACATTAACAATAATATTAATATTCATATTAACATTAATTTTAACATTAATATTAATATTAACATAAATTAATATTAACATTAAATTAACATTGATATTAACGTTAAATTATTATGGAGAAAATTGGGTAGTTAACTTTTTGGATTAAAATTTGCCATGTCATCAGTCATGTCAGATAACACACAATATTATTTAACATGCCACATCAGATAGGAGGGCTATATATTAGAGGGACAGTTTGGAGGTACGAATAACATTACTCTTTCTTCTTGTATTGTTTCTTGTCCTTCATTTCTTCTGTTGGTTTCTAACACACTCTATTTTCTTCAATGTCGACTTCACATGGAGAAACTGATCGTCGTGTGGAAGATTTAGTCGATGAAGAAAGCTTCGTTTCAAGAGCAGTGTCAGATGATTTGGATGATGATTAAATTTTGGAACCTGTTAACTTAGGAGAAAATAAAGAACAAGATGAAGAAAACAACGGAAGAATGCATCATAACGATGATGACGACATCAACGCAAACAACGAAATGTTATTTCGTATGACCATTTCTAATGGATTTATGAAATGTATTATATTTTTACATTTATTTCTCATATTTATTTTATTTTATTCTGTTCTTAGGGACGACGGTGAATCTCCATTGGATTTTGATGCAGCGACGATGAAAAAAATATTACAGTCTGCCAACATTAATAAAGATCCAAAACAACTCTTAGAAAAAGATATTGTTGGCTTACAGTTCAACTCTATTGAAGAAGCAGAGACATTCTACTGGATATATTCAAAAGCATATGGTTTCAGTATTAGAAAGAATGAAGTAAAGAAAAACAAATCTGGGATGGTGGTGTTCCGTAGTTGGTGTTGTTCGAATGCGGAATTCAGACAGAAGAAATACAATGAAGCTCCTAACAGGGTTCGTGAGCCAAGAAGTGAAAGCAGAAGTGGTTGTAAAGCAATTTTTCATATTGGGTACACCAATCCTACAAAGATATGGGTCGTCAAAAAATTTCATGTACTTCACAAACATAGCCTGGCGAATGATTATGAAACAGTTTTTTTGAGATCCCATCGTAAGATATCACCCGCAGAGTTGGAAGAAGTTAAGCTTATGAAACGATCAGGGATGGGGACTGGACAAATATGAAATTTAATTATCCACAAGAAAGGTGGTTGGGATAAGGTTGGATGGACGAAAAAGGATTTATACAACGCTCTAGCTCAAGATAGTAGAGCACTAGACGACGATGATGCTACGACAACACTTATATTTCTTCAATCTAAGGAGGGCATTGACCCAGATTTCTTCTACGCGTACAAGGTAGACAAAGATTCCAAATTGACCCATTTCTTTTGGGCTGACGGTGCATGTCGTTTCGATTACGAATTATTTAGAGATTCACTAGCATTTGATTCTACATATAAAACAAATAGAAGTCAAATGTCGTTGGTGGTTCTAGTGGGTACAAACAATCATGCAATTACTTGTGTATTTGGGTTTGCAATGATCCATAATGAGACTGCAGAGACATATTCTTAGGTTTTAGAAAAATTCCAAGAGTGTATGAATGGCAAATTACCAGTGACAGTTCTCACGGATGGTTGCAGATCCATGAATAAGGCAATTGAGGATTTAATGCCCAGCATAGTTCATCGAACGTGCTCATGGCATATCCTAAACAATGCAGCCAAACATGTACACCGAGAGGGTTTTGCAAATAAATTGAGTCTTCTGATTAAAAGGTACATCGCACACTTGCTACTTTACTTTGAAGTATGTTGTTGTTACAATATTACAACTTTAGTTACTGTCCATGTTTTCTAAACAGGTACTATTCAGTCGAAGAATTTGAAAACCGTTGGCAGCAGATGCTAACGGATTATAATGTAGAGAACAATGAGTAGACCACTGCATTGTACAGAAGGAGGCAGCGATGGGCGGACACATTTCTACGTGAAAATTATTTTGGTGGTTCTACTGCAACAAATAGATGTGAATCTATCTGAAAAGATTTTTTAATGAGAAGCTGCCAGTATGGAAGGCCCTTCAAAATTGTGACCACGGTTTGGCGGCCTTACGTTACGGCCAGATGAGTAAGCATGTCACTGATAAACTCTCAACACCAGTTGTGAATCAAACTAGCATGGCCGTAATAGAAGATAAATTTGCCACAATTTACACTAAAACGGTGTTTATAGAGGTAAGGAAGGAAATCACACGTTCTGATGCATATACTGTTCTCCATCATCACATCATAAGAGAGACAGAAGTTTGCACTATCCAAAAGTATATGTAGCCAAACAGTGTCAACCGGAAGGTTACATTTGATCGGGCCGACAACATCATAAAATATGAATGCTTGTGGATGGAGACAAGGGGATTCCTTGTAGGCATATTTTTTCAGCAATGAAGAGATTGCAAATTGGAGATATTCGAAAGAACTTGATAAAATCTCGTTGGCTCAAGGATTGCAAAGAGAGTTATCTCTCTGGACCTGGCGCAGAAAGAAGATTCATCCACCCAGACAGTATTGAGAGCAGAAGGTATGGTGGTATTAATGAACAAGTTAATCTATTTACATATTATTGTAAAAAATCAAGCAAAATTCAAGAGAGGGGAACAGAGTTGATGTCGTCTGTTCTGATGGAGTTGAAAAAAATGGTGACCGATATTGGTGAAGAAGAACAAATGGTAGCTGATGCAGTTCATGGAGTGCATGAATCTTTAAAAGAGCCAAATCCGGTAGCAACAAAAGAAAGGCCTTCTCAAGGGAAATCAAGCCAGCCTACAGTAAGTCAGACTATACCGAAGCCTAGAACTTGTAGAGTTTGTAAAATATTGGATTACGATTTTCGTAATTGTAAAGTACGAAAGCGAAATAGCGACAAAGAGCAAATGGAATCAAATGAAACGTCGTTGACTTAAGACAATGTCTTTCCTATGTGGCAAGATTCTATTCACACAAGACAATTAGATAAAAATATGTTCTCCAATGCAAAAGTTTGAGAAGACAATTAGATAAAAACTTTTTATTCAACTTCTAAGACAACTTTTTCACTTCTTCTTTTTTATATGTATAAAAGTCATTTTGAAGGGGCAGATGCTCACAATAGGGTTGGATAATAGCATTCTCAATCGTTTCAAATTAAACGGAGAATAGCATTCTCAATTGTTTTAATACTGGGAACGACATTCTCCGTGTAATTCAAAACGGAGAATAGCATTCTCCGTTTAAATGACACGGAGAATATCATTTTCCGTTTAAATTAAAACAGAGAATGAACATTCTAATGTGTTTTTAACACTGGGAATGTTATTCTCCGTTTCAAATTAAACGGAGAATGCCGTTCTCCGTTCCAAATTAAACGACGAATAGAATCCTCAATCGTGTTAAAATTGGAAATGCTATTCTCCGTGTAATTCAAAACAGAGAATGCTATTCTCCATTTAATAAAACACGGAGAATAGCATTTTCTTTAGTTTTAACTCTTGTAATGCCATACTCCGTTTAATTGGCACAAAAAATGTGGTGGAAACATGTTTAATTAACAAAATTTGACAACATATTTAAGAATGTGAACTTTCTAATCTCAATATTTCCATTTTTTGAATATTTGATTAAATTTTTGAACGTATTTTTTTTGCAATGAGCCGTTCTATACTCGTATTTTTGCCATCCCGAATTTTTCATGTTTGACGACTTGGTCAAGACTATGTACTTGAAAAGAGTAAAATTGAAACCCTCAAAGTTGGCATAATTCGAAGGGGCAGATTCATTGGTATTAATGGCATATAAATGGCAGTAGTTGGGAGAGTTCGTTCTAGTCTTACTTAGCTTTACTTGAGAAGGGACAGATGCATTGGTATTAATGCAAATTAATTGAATAGAATTCGAAGTGACTGCCACTTGGCGCATGAGTTCGAGTTGTTCCTTGCCTATAAATGGCAGAAGTGTAGGAGGAGTTTGTTCTCGTCTCACTTTGCTTTTCTTGTGGAGATGGACTCTACCGATCCTCCACCTTGGCAAGACGCTTTCCTCTTGGTTGTCGATCTCATTGTTCGAAGAAGCTTTGGTGGTGAAGTCCTTCAGAAGACTGATATGTGCCTAGTGGACTGTCCGTGTTCATGCACTTCGTCGACTGTGTGCCATGATGTTGGTTACTGGAAGAGCCACAGAGTTTGGGTTGATTGCCAACCCATACTCTGTCGAAGCGCCCGCACGTTGATTCGCTCGGACTATGCACGGTGTTCCTTTGTCGCAAGGAGTTCCTTTGCTCAAGGCGTTCCATTGCTCCGACGATGTACGACGAAGTGATTTGCCTCAAGGAATTTCTTTGCCTCAGGAAGTTCTATTGCTCTGATGATGCACGATAAATTGAATTCCTTTGCAAGGTCCTTTGCCTCAAGGAATTCCTTTGCAAGGTCCTTAGCTCTCAAGGAATTCCTTGGCACTCAAGGAGTTCCTTTGACTCCTTGATTGCATTCCACACTCTGTCGAAGTGCCCACACTCTCTCAAGCTCCTCCTTGGCATGCTGACAATGAAGTGAATTGCTCTGACGATGCACGGTGTTCCGTGTTTGTGCACTTCATCAGAAGTCTGAGATGTGCCGAGTTTCCGTATTCGTGCACTTCATCGACTGTGTGCCATGATGTTGGTTACTGGGTCCAGGATCGCCGCGGCCCAGTTTTTGTTATGCTCCGACGATGCACGATGAAGTGATTTGCCTCAAGGAGTCATCCAACGGTTCCTATGCTCTGACGATGCACGATGAAGTGATTTGCCTCAAGGAATTCCTTTGCCTCAAGGAGTTCCTTTGCTCTGACGATGCACGATGAACTGAATTCAGTTCATCGTGCATCGTCAGAGTAAAAGAACTCCTTGAGGCAAAGGAATTCCTTGAGGCAAATCACTTCATCGTGCATCGTCAGAGCATAGGAACCGTTGGATGACTCCTTGAGGCAAATCACTTCATCGTGCATCATCAGAGCAAGAGCAAGATGAATTCCTTGAGGCAAAGGACCTTGCAAAGGAATTCCTTGAGAGCAAAGGACCTTGTAAAGAAATTCCTTGAGGCAGAGCACCTTGCAAAGGAATTCACTTCATCCTGGAGATGGACTCTACCGATCCCCCGCCTTGGCAAGACTCTTTCCTGTTGGTTACTGGAAGAGCCGCAGGGTTTGGGTTGAAGTGCTCGCACTTTGATTCGCTCTGACTATGCACGCAGTTCCTTTGTTCAGGGAGTTCTATTGCTCTGACTATGCACGGAGTTCCTTTATTCAGGAGTTCCATTGCTCTGACGATGCACGATGAAGTGATTTGCATCAAGAAATTCCTTTGCCTCAAGGAGTTCCATTGCTCTGCGATGCCCGTACGCAGCTCACATTCAACTTTTTCTTGGTAGTAGGATTTTATGTAGTAGTTTAGACTTTCATTTGTAAATAAAAGTCAAACTTTTTGTGGTTTTGACAATAAAAATATAATTTAAAAATGATTTTATTATAAAAGACAGAGCAGACCAGACGTTATAAAAGACATAAGTTCCTTGCCCAAAAATGATTTTATTAGAAAAGACAGAGCAGACCAAACGGAAAAGGTTTCTGTCAACTATTCTCCGTCGATATAAAACAGAGAATAGCCATTCTCCGTTTAATTTGAAACGAAGAATGATTATTCTTCGAGTTAATTAAAACGGAGAATGGCCATTCTTATGGGTGGTAAAGACATTCTCCGTGTAATTTAACACGGAGAAAGTCATTCTCCGTTTCAAATTAAACGGAGAATAGCATTTCTCAATCGTTTTAATACTTGGAATGGTATTCTCTGTCTAATTCCATACGGAGAATAGCATTCGCCGTTTCAAATGACACGGAGAAAGACATTCTCCGTCTTATTCAACTTTTTCTTGGTTGTAGGATTTTATGTAGTAGTTCAGACTTTCATATGTAAATAAAAGTCAAACTTTTCTTGGTTTTGACAATGTAAATGTAATTCAAAAATAATTTTATTATAAAAGCAGAGCTTATAAAAGACAGAAGTTCCTTGCCCAATTACATAATTACATTATTGTTTTACAATGTCATTGCTTGGTTCGTGTTACATATTTGCTTGAAAGCAACTTCTTAGCCCATACCAACCTCATCATTGTAATCTCCTGGTGAGTGTCATCGTCATTTCCTTCCGATATTTCGAAGGGAGTAGTCATCAACCTCTTCATGTAATACGCCGTGTACAAGAGACAGTTGGGTGCCTTTTATTGTGGGCAATTTGGAGAACAATTCAGCACTTTGCTCTCATACTCCATCTTCGTCGGGCATCTCTCCCTCATCATATCAACTTTTCTCCTGACGATAGGCTCTAAGGTCTTCTTCATTAATTCTGCATCCACCTTGCCCTTTTCGTACGTGGTTTGCCTCAAGGAGTTGTAGTGTGTCCAATCGTAGGAGATAAAGTTGAATGTGAGCAGAGTATAGTGTCTGATGGATAAATTAAAGAGTGGGATGAATAGCAACTCTATGTCGTCCTCCAAACCCATGACGAAGTCTACTACATCTGTTTGGAAGTCTTCAAGGGCGCCGAATTTTGCGTCAGGTTCAATGGCACGTTCAACGATGTTCTGTTTCCCAAAAATAAAACACAATATCATGTGTAATTTTTTTCTGTCATTTTTCATCGGTGTACACATGAATATGGATTTTTCTGTTTGGATTCTTACCAATGTGTGGGGCATCAAGAATGCAGACCACTTATGTTTCAATATTTGGGGCACCGGCTTTTGCTTCTGGTTCAATGGCACGTCCTTTGAACTAGACGGGGCACATTTTCTTTTAATGCCTTGAATTTCTCTCAGCTTCCTTATTATTAGGTTCAGTATGCCAGCCTCCATGTCTTCATAGTTGAGTATGTCTTGTAGGTCTATTGCCGACAGCTGGACTGAAACTTCATTTTCACCCTCTTTCGGCGAAAATAAGTATACAATATCACTGCACATAAATTTAGCTTAGATTAAATTAATAGATATTCTCATTACATAATTGTAAAAAAAGTCTAGAAAAAATAAAAAAAAAGGGTTCAGAATACATACTCTGGACACTGCTTTTTGGGAATTACGATGTCGATGTATTGCTTCTTCAGCTCTTCATCATCACCTTTCCAAAGTAAAAGTTCATCGCATTCCCTTAGTATGACACGGTTCTTCTTTAATTTAGCCATTTTGGCGTCTCCTCCGGATTTCGGAGCGGCATTAATCTTCCGCTTTTTATTAGCCTCTCTAACTGTATTCTTTTTCAAGGGAGTAACATCTTCAACGGCTAGTGGCGCTGATGGTTTTCTAAACCTCTTTACCCTCGATCCTCCTCTTCTTTTGGCTTCTTTTGGAGTAACAAGTTCAACAGCTGCTTGAATCTCCTGACGCTGCAATGCTACAACCATGGCTTCGAGATTAACGATTTTTGCATCCTTTTCAATGGCTTCAATATTCAACGATTCAACTTTATTTTGAAGCTCCTTTTTTTTCCTCAACGAGCCTTTTATTTGTTTCTCTGAGTTGCTTGGTTGTTTGCACTGAAATAAAACAAACAACAATGAAATGTATGATGTGAATGTAACACGGAGAATGACATTCTCCGTGTAATATAATACGGAGAATAGCATTCTCCGTTTGGAATTACACGGAGAATAACCTTTCCAGTATCAAAATGATAGAGAATAGCAATTATCCGTTTCAAATAACACGGAGAATGCCATTCTCTGTGTTATAATACACGAAGAATAGCCATTCTCCTGGAAGATTACAAATCAGAAATTTGAAATAGAAAAGATTTTACCTTGTGCATGTAGCTCTACAATAAGAACAGAATTCTGCTTTCTCAAATCCTCCAGTTCATGCACAGAGCCCGCCATCACAACGTTGACTGCACGTTGTTGCGCTTCTTCCGCCTCGAGCTCTTTCAGCTTTTATTTGAGTATGGCATTCTCAAGGTTGGCTGCACGTAACTGCGCTCCTTGTGCCTCCATCTCTTTTAACTTTTCTTTGAGTTCTTCATTCTGCGCAAGAATATCAGAATGATGTTTTCTCAAATCCTCCAATTCCTTTGCTGAGTCGTCCATCACAGCGCCCATTTCATGATGTTGTGGTATCCGTTGTTCATCAAAATTATCCCCACCTGCTTCTTGTTGTTCTTTCTCTTCCTCTTTTTTAACTTCTTCTATAGGTGGCTCATCTTCTTTGTGCCCTTCTTCTTCCCCAACAGGTATAACCAGATCTTCCAATATCATCTTCGATCTCAACTTGTTGTGATATTCGGCCTTGAGGTAGTTTGAGATTTTGTACCCATTCCATATGAAAAGTCTTGGGTAATCAAGAATTGGGGCGAACTTCATTTCCATAAATTTACTATGTTCTGCAAACCAATAGAGGAAGTATATTGTGCAACCTTCCAATTTGTGGAAAGCTATTGAGTAATCTCCCCGTTCAGTTTTGCTTCTACTCCTCTTTATGCTATCCATTACATATGCCAGGATTAACCTTGGCCAGCATATACTGTTGATGACGTCCACACTATCTGCCAAGGCTAAGAATCTGTACGGCAAATTTGAACCGCCAGACTTTATGAAGAATACTGTTTGGCACAAGTGGAAGATTATTAGCTTGGCCAAATCATCTGGATTAACAGCGTTATCTCCGCCACGAAGCCGTCGTAAAAATTCAAAGAACTTGTCTCTCACTTCCTTATTCGTGACTTCTGAGTGTTTGTCCTTAGTATTAGTTAGCAATCTTGTGAAGTGATCTCTACACAGGCTCAATGATGCTGGTGGTGTGGGCTGCTGTTGTTTTTCCTTTATCAATCTTCTGTAAAAACATCATTATCGCTTTCTTCATTCAGCGGTAGAACGAAGAAGACTGCCATTGTAACGTCCCAGAGCCAGAATACTGGAGAGCGGGGGCGTACATAGCCAGCTACGTATAATGAAGTACAACCCATCTCGCTATACGGTCACGGCTGTCTAGATACATGAGGTTTAACTACAAGCCAACAGTCTCCTATGGTCAAGAACAAGCCTATTGTCTCAATCTCAAGCAAGCAATAATAGTTACAAGATGTCAGAGCACCAAATATATAATAGCAAGGCGTCCCATACATTACATATTGGATGACCATGAAGCTAGTCGTACAAAATGTCAAGACTAGCAAGAGTTCGGTCATACATGATCAACCCTAGGATTTGTCAATCATGCTACAGCCCGTAGGCAGACAATAAGTAAAGGTGCAATCGAGCTAACACGTGCTCGTCGGCTAAACGCCTCAAAAGAATAATTTTATAATAAAGTGGGAGGACAAAAAGAAACCCACTCATTGCTAGGGTTACGCCTGGTGGTCACCATCTGGCTGGAAGTTAGGTGGATCCTCTGGAGCGGCTCCGATATCTGGCCA
The DNA here is from genome assembly GCA_029216955.1 of Iris pallida. Taxonomy (NCBI): domain Eukaryota; kingdom Viridiplantae; phylum Streptophyta; class Magnoliopsida; order Asparagales; family Iridaceae; genus Iris; species Iris pallida. Next base: position 2,473,292 of record JANAVB010003598.1, read on the forward strand.
TACAAAACCAGCTGGGTCAGACCCCAGAAAGAGCAAGTACCACAAAGGAGGCTTCACTTAGGAACTAAAACCAGCATATCGCAAGTGAATAATTAAAGAAAGCTTATAAAAGAAACTGATAATAATAATAGGGATAACAATAATAAATTGAGTACGAAGAAACCATTCAAGCAGCCAGACTGCAACCCTTAAACCAAACAAGGACCGAGGTTGCAGCCCTTCACCTGAATAGAAACCCGTCTCAAATACTATTGGTAAGGTAACAAGACAATAAACGAAGAGAGGACTCAGAACTGCTCCGGGAGCCAGGTTACAACCCTTAAACCAAACAAGGACCGGGGTTGTAACCCTTCGCCTGAACAGAACTGGACCCCTGATCTTAGGCCAATATAAATAATTAATCATGTCGTTGAAGTAACGTACAACATGACAAGCATGGCATGGGGTTGCAATAAGACAATAAACGAAGAGAGGACACAGAACTGCTCCGGGAGCCAGGTTACAACCCTTAAACCAAACAAGGACCGGGGTTGTAACCCTTCGCCTGAACAGAACTGGACCCCTGATCTTTATTGTTAAGGCCAATATAAATAATTAATCATGTCGTTGAAGTAACGTACAACATGACGAGCATGGCATGGGGTTGCAATAAGACAATAAACGAAGAGAGGACACAGAACTGCTCCGGGAGCCAGGTTACAACCCTTAAACCAAACAAGGATCGGGGTTGTAACCCTTCGCCTGAACAGAACTGGACCCCCGATCGTTATTGTTAAGGCAAGCATCAATAATCATGTCATGTCACAATCTTGTACAGGATCGGGACAAGACTAAGCTGGGATAAACTCCATCCAATCAATCACGGCCAATCAAGAGTACGGCTTGATACTTTTAACTAACTAGGGTTATCACAGGCCTAGTTACTAGCAATATGCAATAAGATTATCCCAACAGCCATAAGCCCTGCAGACCATCCGGTTATCCAGGTCGAATGTCCGTTCGAAGAATGCAACACGTGACTGTGTGCTAGAAATGTGCCCTACTCATCGGTAGGCTACAAGTCCACTTAATGCGCCCAGATAACGGGATTGCCTGTAGCTGGAAATTTCTTCATGTCTACTGAATTATTCTAGTTTATTAGCCTTAGTCAATTACTGTAGGTATTCCTGATCGTGGTACTCAGGGGTCCCTATCCTAGACATGATGCAAACATTACCAGTTCATTTTGTACAAACACAATCACCCACGGTGTCCAGACCATTCAATTCTGTCATGACATGCTAGCCGTCGCAACATCATTCGAGATATATATCGTATCAAATTTACTGTCAAAAGTACGCCACGACGGGACACCATTATGTCATGGAACATATTTAAAATTAACATTTAATCTGGTATAAGCATATATGCAATAACTAAATATAAACAGGGTGCAAGAGTTGTGGAGGAATCATGCGGCTCAGGGGAGACGGGGTATAACTTTCACATACGAACTCAAACTGAGGTGCTCCAGAAATATTCGGAAAGGCAAGACAGAGATCTAAAACTTTCATGTTTTAAGTTTTTCGAAATTCTAGCTAGAAAATAGCTAAACTTGGCAAAAACAGTCATTCTGTACACTTTTTAAGCCAAAAATTCAATTCTGCGTAAAATATGCAAAAGGGGAGGGTTCCAGCATAAAATTCCACATTCTGGGTACCATCCAGCGTAAAATACGCAAATTCAGGGTTCCCTGCGCAAAATCTTACATTCTGGATACAATCCAGCGTAAAATACGCAATATCAGGGTTCCCAGCGTAAAATCTTACATTCTAGATACAATCCAGCGTAAAATACGCAATTTCAGGATTCCCAGCGTAAAATCTTACATTCTGGATACAATCCAGCGTAAAATACGCAATTTCAGAGTTCCCAGCGTAAAATTTCACATTCTGGATACAATCCAGCATAAAATACGCAATATCAGGGTTCCCAGCGTAAAATTTTACATTCTGGATACAATCCAGCGTAAAATACTCAATATCAGGGTTCCCAGCGTAAAATTTCATTTTTACGCAAGCTTTCCTGCATAAAATTCGATTTTACGCTAGCTTCCCTGCGTAAAATCTTATTTTACGCCAGCACCACTTTCTTCAGCCGACATAAAAATTCAGAAAACTTGTTTTGGCCATAAAAACTTCATTTTAACTCGAAATGAGGTGAATCAAAAACCAAATTCACACAAAATTTCGTGCTCTTGCTCATGGAACTATTAGTTTTCGAAAATAACAAGTTTTAGTAGATCAAAACCAAGAAAAACTCCATGAACTCATGAAATCCTAAGTTACAATGTAGATCTAGAAGAATCTATCCATTAAAATCAAAAACTCCAAGTTCTAAAGAGACTTATAATCATGTAAAGAAGAGAATAGAACAATAAAACTTGAAATCCACCATGAAGCAAGTTGCACTTGCCTAAACCTCTTGGTAGGTGGAGAGCAACGGTGAGGAAGAAGAAGAGTGAATGATGAGAGAGAAAGAGGGTGGGGTTAATAAATGATGATGGGGGTGGTAGGTAGGGGTTTTTCTTTGGTTCATGATGAACCTAAGGCAAACCAAGCCAAGCTGAACCAAACCAAGAATAACCAAGCAATTGAAAATGTCGAAATAAACCAAGCAAGGTATCATGCAATACGAGTCCAAATACGTATACGTATACCAAAATACGTAATACGAACCATAGGCATTACAACTCTCCCCACCTTAAAAAAATTCCGTTATCGAAATTTAATCAAGCGGCTAGAGATGCAAGGACAAGCTATACTAATCACAGGCAAGCTATACTAGTCAAGCAATCAAGTAATTATTTATGCAAGCAAGGAATCTGTAGCCTCCCTTCCCAGAATTTTTTTTGAAATATTATTTTGATTTATTTATTTTAAATAGTGATTTTAGAATATTATAAATAATTATTTACTTAATTATTACGGTAGATAATTTTAATCATGGTTGAGAATTGGAGTACAAGACAGCTAGGAATCATGGCACGGATAGTGCAGTGGCGTGCTTTGTCTAGTGTTTAGCCATGGTAGGGAAATGCAAAGCTATAGGAGTGTCCCAACTAGGAAAACCAGACCAAGTTGCGACTTAATCGTACCGAAGATTTTATTTATTTATTAATTAAATTATTGAGTTTTAGGAAAACTCGATTGTACCAAAGTAGTCCAGATTGGACCCAAACCAAGCCCAAGCCTATGTAGACGTACTTTTAGGTATGTACAAATATTTCCTAGCTTTTTGGGTAGACTTAACGATATTTCCTAGATATTTGGTTATTTATACAAAATGGGTTTTATTATTATTATTTATTGAGATTGTTATCTAATATTATTATTTTATTGATTTATTTTATTGTCTAATAAATATAATGTATATGTGTATATGAATATATATGATGTACATGTATCTTTGTATGTATATATAAATATATATTAGTGTGTATGTGTATATATGTCTAAAATATATATGAATGTATATTAATATACATAAATATATGTGTGCTTGTGTATATATATAAATATATTTGTATGTATGTACATACATGTATAGATATGTATATATAGTTATATGTAAATGAGTTACATATATATGAAATAACCAACTCAATCCTAGCCCAGGCTACAGACCCAAATCCCTAGCTCAAGCCCCCATCATCCCAAAATCCAAGCTCATAGGCTTAACCCATATAAACCCACATCTAATAGGCTTAAACCCCCAACCCAAGATTCCCCATAGCTCAGCCCAAACTGCATCCCAGGGCCAGCACCGGGCCAGTGGGACTCCCCAACCCCGACTAAAGCCAGGTCCAACCCCCCTTTGGTTCTGTTGAATAACAGACCTTTGCTCTGCTATAAAACCGAGCAGTAGCACCCATTACCGCTCGAAACCCTAGATAATGCTCGACTTTCGTGCCACCCCACCTGACAGTGCCGCCCAGGCGTCGCGCACGCCTACACGACGCCGGCGACCGGCCAGAGCACCGCCGCGCGCGGCCAGGCGCGCGAAACCAGCAGGCGCGCGCGCAACTCAAGCAGAGCAGCAACAGCAGCGACGAGGCCACTTCGTGTGGTGTTTTCTCCGTGCACGGTCGACGGTTCTTTGAACCGTTTGTTCAGGTATGGACTCAATATATCCCTCTTAATTTCCCTTTAGGTAGATTTAATTATTCAGCGATAGGTTGCCCGAGAAGTCGATTAGAAGATCGACGAAAACCTATAAAAACAGAGCACTATTTTCAGTCCAAGAACCCCTGTTCGACGATCGATTATGATCGATCCAGCAACTTATTAGAAAATCTTTTTGAAGAGACTTTTAGACAACATATAGGTCTTCATCACCCTTTTTGTGGATTTGGAAATCATCGACTGAGCGTCGAGAAATCGAATCCCAAAGTTTTCCAAAAACCTGTTTTGAAAACTTGAAAAATGATCCACACGACGTGCGTCCCGCCATTCCGGGCAACGTGGTCACGCACCGTAAGCATCGAAAGCTGCGTAACGGTTTCGTGGTCGTGTGGGCTTTTACGGAATTTAAATTGGTCGTGTGTGTGCGACGAATTTGATGCGTATCCGTCGAAATTCACCGTATCGTGCACTTTGCAAATTCTCCAATTACTTTGTGCACGCTCGTCAGATCGAGATGAAACTTGCGCTAACAGGACCGTATCGTTTTTCTGGTCCTGTATGCCAAGTTTGGTCCGATTCTGAGACCGTTGACAAAATTGCCGTTTTGTGGGCCCCACGGTCCGACTCAATGGGTGATTTTGTGCACGGCCTGCCGGAATCCAACTTTGGACATACGGTTGGATTCGTATCGGAAAACCGGATTCGTAGACATATAGTTTGACGACTTTAGAGACCGTTGACTCTGGCACGCTTTTCGGTACAAATCGGGTCCAACGGTGGACATTATTTTTGCCCAAAATTACCGTTTTGCCCCTGTGTCCAGAATTGGACTTAAGGACAGGCAATCCTAGCTAATTTGACTATTTTGAGAACGTTGGTACTGTTTATTTCAGCTTTTGGAGACAGTTGTGAGATTTGGACTTTTTGGCTTATTGGTTGACGGTTTGTTGTTGGTTCTTCGCGCTGCCCCAGGCAAGTATACCTTGCCCACTATACAAAATTTTATGCATTTTCTATATTGTTGTTCCTTTTTCTGTCATATTTGGTTCTTGCTTCTCTTGTTCGTGCCATTACTATTTTTCTCACTTTATGTGCACATATGTTATTTCTTTCCTTCTGTATATCACTCTAATTCATGTATAGGTCCTGATAGTGTTGCCTTGTCACGAGTCACATTCACTTGATATGTCTTGACCTATTGTACTTGAATTCATTCGACTTGACTGGACACCTGTATAGTTCCTTGTGACATAGAGGACAGTTACTAGGCATGCGGGCTATATGATAGTTTCTGTTGGCCGGTAGTTCAGATGAGCTTCGGTTGTATTGATTATTCTGTTGGCCGTTAGTTTTGTGCTACGGTTGTGATATTCTATTGGTCGTTATTCTCGGAGGAGATGCGATTGTGATTATTCTGTTGGTCGTTAGTTTCGGATGAGCTACGATTGTCATGGTACTCTGTCTATTAGCCCACGTGTTGAACATTGTCCTTGATGTTGCGTTATCGTGTATTTGTTTAGAAGTAGAGTGTCATATTTCTGTCATTCCCTTTATACATATTATTTACTGTCATAGTGGCATGTTTTATGTATCTTGCTAGTCCTCTGAGGACCTGATGATCTCTTCAGGTTTAGCGACTACATGGAGTTAGTTAGCAGAGCAGGATGGTAGAGGATTGCGATGTTTGATACAGGTATTTGCTTATGATATTTCTTTATTATCTTTTCGTGCTTTATATTCAGTACCATGATATACTCTGTTTATTTATAGACTCATATCATTCTTGGAGTCTAATCGAATAATATGCTAATGGGCTGCAGACCATGACCCATACTTGTTCATTCTTGTTTTATGTGATTCATGTGGATTGAGATATACTTTAGATTAGACATGATACCCATGACCTTGACAGCTTATACGTACTCGAGTCGGGCTGGAGTCCGCTCGATACGTAGCTGGCTTGCTCACGAGCTCGCGTCCGAAAACCGGGTGCGGGTCGTGACAAATTTTTGTGGTGGCCCATGCAGGTCAGAGCATATCGTACCGGTTACGTAACTGTACTGGTACGAGCCTGCAACCTTGACTAGACCTTAGAAATCTCAATCCACTCTGCCTTGAAAATTCTCCTAGAAATTCTCTACGTCCTTGAAAACTCTATATTTGCTCTCAATTATACTTCCTTGCTTCCTGTGCCATTGGTTCTCGTCCCTTTTATTTCGGGGTGACGAATAATCGTGCTATCTAGGATTTATCAGAAATTCTTAAGTTATAGTATAATATGCTTGACTATTGAATATTGGTTGTTTATATATATGAGGGATTATAGGTACCATATGTCCTAGATAGTCTTGGTAGGATTTTTAGTTACACTAGTTAGGGGATTATATGATTTTAGTGACCTGTGTTTCAAGGGAGTAGTGTGACCAAAGGTGGGTAGAAGTCCTCAAGTATTCGAGGTTATAAAATATTTTTAGAAATTAAATTTAAGGAGATTGAGGTTAAGACAGATGTCTTTTTGAATTTCTAGGTATAGTTATGAATTAGAATTTCGAGGACGAAATTATTTTTAAGGTGGGTAGATTTGTAGCCTCCTTCCCGGAATTTTTTTTGAAATATTATTTTGATTTATTTATTTTAAATAGTAATTTTAGAATATTATAAATAATTATTTACTTAATTATTACGGTAGATAATTTTAATCATGGTTGAGAATTGGAGTACAAGACATCTAGGAATCATGGCACGGATAGTGCAGTGGCGTGCTTTGTCTAGTGTTTAGCCATGGTAGGGAAATGCAAAGCTATAGGAGTGTCCCAACTAGAAAAACCAGACCAAGTTGCGACTTAACCGTACCGAAGATTTTATTTATTTATTAATTAAATTATTGAGTTTTAAGAAAACCCGATTGTACCAAAGTAGTCCAGATTGGACCCAAACCAAGCCCAAGCCTCTGTAGACGTACTTTTAGGTATGTACAAATATTTCCTAGCTTTTTGGGTAGACTTAACGATATTTCCTAGATATTTGGTTATTTATACAAAATGGTTATTATTATTATTATTATTATTATTTATTGAGATTGTTATCTAATATTATTATTTTATTGATTTATTTTATTGTCTAATAAATATAATGTATATGTGTATATGAATATATATGATGTACATGTATCTTTGTATGTATATATAAATATATATTAGTGTGTATGTGTATATATGTCTAAAATATATATGAATGTATATTAATATACATAAATATATGTGTGCTTGTGTATATATATAAATATATTTATATGTATGTACATACATGTATAGATATGTATATATAGTTATATGTAAATGAGTTACATATATATATGAAATAACCAACTCAATCCTAGCCCAGGCTACAGACCCAAATCCCCAGCTCAAGCCCCCCTCATCCCAAAATCCAAGCTCATAGGCTTAACCCATATAAACCCACATCTAATAGGCTTAAACCCCCAACCCGAGCTTCCCCATAGCTTAGCCCAAACTGTAGCCCAGGGCCAGCACCCGGCCAGTGGGACTCCCCAACCCCGACTAAAGCCAGGCCCAACCCTCCATTGGTTCTGTTGAATAACAGACCTTTGCTCTGTTATAAAACCGAGCAGTAGCACCCATTACCGCTCGAAACCCTAGATAATGCTCGACTTCCGTGCCACCCCACCTGACAGCGCCGCCCAGGCATCGCACACGCCTACACGATGCAGGCGACCGGCCAGAGCGCTGCCGCGCGCGGCCAGGCACGCGAAACCAGCGGGCGCGCGCGCAACTCAAGCAGAGCAGCAACAGCAGCGACGAGGCCACTTCGTGTGGTGTTTTCTCCGCGCACGGTCGACGGTTCTTCGAACCGTTTGTTCAGGTATGGACTCAATATATCCCTCTTAATTCCCCTTTAGGTAGATTTAATTATTCAGCGATAGGTTGCCCGAGAAGTCGATTAGAAGATCGACGAAAACCTATAAAAACAGAGCACTATTTTCAGTCCAAGAACCCCTGTTCGACGATCGATTATGATCGATCCAGCAACTTATTAGAAAATCTTTTTGAAGAGACTTTTAGACAACATATAGGTCTTCATCACCCTTTTTTGTGGATTCGGAAATCATCGACTGAGCGTCGAGAAATCGAATCCCAAAGTTTTCCAAAAACCTGTTTTAAAAACTTGAAAATTGATCCACACGACGTGCGTCCCGCCATTTAGGACAACGTGGTCACGTACCGTAAGCATCGAAAGCTGCGTAACGGTTTCGTGGCCGTGTGGGCTTTGACTGAATTCAAATTGGTCGCATGTGCGCGACGAATTTGATACGTATCCGTCGAAATTCACCGTATCGTGCACTTTGTAAATTCTCCAATTACTTTGTGCACGCTCGTCAGATCGAGACAAAACTTGCGCCAACAGGATCGTATCGTTTTTCTGGTCCTGTATGCCAAGTTTGGTCCCATTCTGAGACCGTTGACAAAATTGCCGTTTTGTAGGCCCCGCGGTCCGACTCAACAGGTGATTTTGTGCACGGCCTGCCGGAATCCAACTTTGGACATACGGTTGGGTTCGTATCAGAAAACCGGATCCGTAGACATATAGTTTGACGACTTTAGAGACCGTTGACTCTGGCACGCTTTTCGGTGCAAAGCGGGTCCAACGGCGGACATTATTTTTGCCCGAAATTACCGTTTTACCCCTGTGTCCAGAATTGGACTAAGGACAGGCAATCCTAGCTAATTTGACTATTCTGAGAACGTTGGCACTGTTTATTTCAGCTTTCGGAGACAGTTGCGAGATTTGGACTTTTTAGCTTATTGGTTGACGGTTTGTTGTTGGTTCTTCGCGCTGCCCCAGGCAAGTATACCTTGCCCATTATACAGTATTTTATGCATTTTCTATATTGTTATTCCTTTTTCTGTCATATTTGGTTCTTGCTTCTCTTGTTCGTGCCATTACTATTTTTCTCACTTTATGTGCACATATGTTATTTCTTTCCTTCTGTATATCACTCTAATTCATGTATAGGTCCTGATAGTGTTGCCTTGTCGCGAGTCACATTCACTTGATATGTCTTGACCTGTTGTACTTGACTTCATTCGACTTGACTGGACACCTGTATAGTTCCTTGTGACATAGAGGACAGTTACTAGGCATGCGGGCTATATGATAGTTTCTGTTGGCCGGTAGTTCAGATGAGCTTCGGTTGTATTGATTATTCTGTTGGCCATTAGTTTCGTGCTACGGTTGTGATATTCTGTTGGTCGTTATTCTCGAAGGAGATGCGATTGTGATTATTCAGTTGGTCGTTAGTTTCGGATGAGCTACGATTGTCATGGTACTCTGTCTATTAGCCCACATGTTGAACATTGTCCTTGATATTGCGTTATCGTGTATTTGTTTAGAAGTAGAGTGTCATATTTCTGTCATTCCCTTTATGCATATTATTTACTATCATAGTGGCATGTTTTATGTATCTTGCTAGTCCTCTGAGGACCTGATGATCTCTTCAGGTTTAGCGACTGCATGGAGTTAGTTAGCAGAGCAGGATGGTAGAGGATTGCGATGTTTGATACAGGTATTTACTTGTGATATTTCTTTATTATCTGTTCGTGCTTTATATTCAGTACCATGATATACTCTATTTATTTATAGACTCATATCATTCTTGGAGTCTAATCGAATAATATGCTAATGGGCTGCAGACCATGACCCATACTTGTTCATTCTTGTTTTATGTGATTCATGTGGATTGAGATATACTTTAGATTAGACATGATACCCATGACCTTGACAGCTTATACGTACTCGAGTCGGGCTGGAGTCCGCTCGATACGTAGCTGGCTTGCTCACGAGCTCGCGTCCGAAAACCGGGTGCTGGTCGTGACAGAATCGAAGGCATGAGGCATAAGAAAGATATTATACCTCACGAGTCAAACAGGTCGGAATATCGCGATCGGATATCATCCTCACGCTCCCACGTTGACTCACCCAAAGAGTGATGACCCCAAGCAACTCGGACTAACTTAATAGTCTTGTTCTTGAGTATCTTCTCTCCGGTCCAATATAGACACGGGCCTCTCCTCATACGAAAGGTTGGTACCAACAACCAATTCCAAATGATCCAGGATGTGGCTCGGGTCCGGGATATACCGTCGTAGTTGAGATACATGGAACACGTCATGCACCTCACGTAGCGACGGTGGAAGAGCGAGACGATAGGATACATCACCTACTCGCTCCAGAATATCGAACGGTCCTATATACCGAGGACTAAGCTTTCCCCGTACGTCGAAACGAATGACGCCACGGTTAGGCGAGATCCTCAGGAATACATGGTCGCCGACAGAAAACTCAAGGGGACGTCGATGAGAATCGGCCCAATGGCGCTGACGATCTTGTGCAACGCGAAGATGATCTCTAACTCTCCTGACCACCTCAATTGTTTGAGCGACCAACTTGGGACCAAGCATCTGCCTTTCTCCAACATCGTCCCATGCTAGTGGAGATCTGCACTTCCTACCATACAGTGCCTCGAACGGTGCCATCTGGATGCTAGCTTGGAAACTGTTGTTGTACGAGAACTCCACCAGGTGTAGGTGATCTTCCCACGAACCGTCGAAGTCAAGCGTACAAGATCTCAACATATCTTCGAGAGTCTGGATCGTGCGTTCCGACTGACCATCTGTCTGCGGGTGATAAGCTGAGCTGAACTGGAGGTGAGTTTCCAAACTCTCTTGCAGACTACGCCAAAAGTGTGACGTAAATCTCGAATCTCTGTCCGAGGTGATACTGACTGGTACTCCATGTATCCTGACTACCTGCCTGAGGTACATCTCTGCCAGCTGAGCCGTCGACTGACGAACTCTGAACGGAAGAAAGTGGGCCACCTTCGTGAGCCGGTCAACTATAACCCAAATAGTATCTCGACCAGCTGGGGATCTAGGCAATCCAGTCAAAAAATCCATGGTTATATGCTCCCCCTTCCATTCTGGAATTTACAAGGGCTGAAGTAGTCCAGCTGGCCTCTGATGTTCAGCTTTAACCTGTTGGTAAACCAAACACCGAGAGACAAACCGAGCTATCTCCCTCTTCATTCCATTCCACCAAAAGTGCTGACGGATATCTCGGTACATCTTCGTGCCACCGGGATGAATCGAATACTGAGAACTGTGAGCTTCGGTCATGACTTCCTGTCTGATATCTCGACTGTGTACACAAAGACGCTTACCATGTCGAAGTGTACCGTCCTCATGAATGCATAATTCTGGTCTTCGCCCTGCTACACATTCTGTCCTAAGCCGCGGAAGCTTAGAATCGGAGGACTGAGCTATCTTGATTCTCTCAACTATACTGGACTGAACTTGCATGCTGGCCATCAATGCCACGCTGGTAGGAAGGACAACTTCTATACCCATCTTCTGAAGATCTGCTAATAATTCTGGTTGCGCTGTCAGAAAGTAAACTCTGGCTCTCCTGCTCAATGCATCTGCAACAACGTTGGCCTTCCCAGGATGATACTGCAGGTTGACATCATAATCCACAAGCAGCTCTAGCCATCTCCTTTGACGCATGTTAAGATCCTTCTGGGTGAAAACATACTTCAGGCTCTTGTGGTCGGTGAAAATCTCCACCCTATCTCCATACAAGTAGTGTCTCCAAAGCTTTAGCGCAAACACCACGGCTGCCAGCTCCAAGTCGTGGGTTGGGTAATTCCTCTCATGATCACGAAGTTGTCGTGACGCATAAGCTATTACCTTTCCATGTTGCATCAAAACACATCCTAAACCTCGACGTGAAGCATCACAATACACTGAGAAACCTCCGGTCCCATCTGGAAATGTGAGAATGGGTGCCGTCATCAAGCCTCGCTTCAACTTCTCAAAAGAATCCTGACATTCTGATGTCCAAGCAAACTGTACATCCTTGCGGGTTAACTGCGTCAGTGGTGCTAAAATACGAGCAAAGTTCGAAACAAATCGTCGATAGTAGCCGGCCAATCCAAAAAACTGCGGACTTCTGCAATTGTGCTGGGCACGGGCCACGTTTCGATAGCCACGATCTTCTGGGGATCCACTTCTACTCCTCCTCTGGTGATGATATGACCTAAGTACGAAATGCGATCGAGCCATAACTCGCATTTACTGAACTTGGCATACAACTGGTGCTCTCTGAGAATCTGGAGGACAACTCTGAGATGCTGCTCGTGCTCCGCTTCACTCTTGCTATAGACCAGGATGTCGTCTATGAACACAATCACGAACTGATCCAAATAAGGCATGAATATGCGATTCATGAGGTCCATGAATACAGCCGGCGCATTGGTTGCTCCAAATGGCATAACAAGGAACTCCCAATGTCCGTATCTAGATCTGAATGCCGTCTTCGGGATGTCCTGCTCTCTGACTCTAATCTGGTGGTACCGTGATCGCAAATCTATCTTCGAGAATACTGCTGCTCCTCCGAGTTGATCAAACAAGTCATCTATCCTTGGGAGAGGATATCTGTTCTTAATTGTTACTGAGTTCAAGGTACGATAGTCAACACATAATCTGGACGTACCATCCTTCTTTTTCACAAGAAGTATCGGGGCTCCCCAAGGTGATCCACTAGCACGAATGAATCCCTTGGTCCTGAGTTCTTCAACCATTTTATACAATATCTCCAATTCTGACGGCGCCATCCTGTAGACTCTCTCTGACACAGGTACGGTCCCGGGGATCAAGTCTATGGTGAACTCGATCTCTCGCTCAGGCGGCATTCCTGGAAGCTCTTCTTGGAAAACATCTGGAAACTCCTCGACGATCCGGGATAACTGCACTGCTGCTACTGCCATCCGCAATACGGGAGGAGAAGGTTCAACTTCGCCTCGGGAGAAGAAAATTTTTGGCTCGCCTGGGATGCTAAAAGCAACCCTGCCAATATGGCAATCTATCTTGGCATACTGGTCCCTCAACCAATCCATCCCTAAGACCACATCATAATCGGCCATCAGGAATTCAATTAACCTAGCGGGAAACTCTCTACCGCTAACTACGACCCGACACGAGGAAAATACTCTATCTACTCCCACAAGACCGTTACCAGTAAGTATATTGAGCCTTACTGATAATGACTCGAGTTCCAGTCCTATCCGTGTCGCGAATCGTGCAGACATAGTACCTGACGAGAATAGTACCTGCCACTACCTCACCGGGTGCTATTCCTTCCTCTCCCATGGTCAAGGCCAGCACTTGACCATGTCCTCTGGGTGCGGGTCCCCTCTGCTAAAAATTCCTCTGCCTGCTCTGGATCAGGGCCTGGGCTTGGGCATACTGCTGCGGTCTCTGCTGCTGGAATGCCTGGGCCTGCGTCGGTAATGGCCTCGGAAATGGGTACTGCAGCTGCTGCTGCTGCTGGACTGGTGCTGGCCCTCTAACTGAAGGACTAGAGAAGGCCGATGAACTCCTCCTGTTCGGGCAGTTCCCAATCCTGTGGTCTGGGGCACCACAAACCAAGCACAAACCCTGTGCTCTGCGATACTCTGATACCACGTGCCCCGACTTCCCGCAGTGTGAACATCCCACTGCGGAAGACTGCTTCTGCTTCTGCTGCTGAGGGTGCGTCGGGGTGGAATGCTGAACCGACGTCACTGAGGCCGCCCGCCTCGGAGCTCCAATGGTCAAAGCCCTGGCTGCCGGGGCTGGAGCTGACGATTGATTCATCTGGCTGTGGGATCGCTTTCGACCTCCGGTCCTATCCACGATCCTCTGGGAGGTATACTCATACCTCCTAGCTGCCCTCAGTACTGCATCAAAGGTCTGATGCTCAAACTGCTCCACTGCCAACAAAATCTCTAGGTGGAGCCCCTACTGGAACCGCTGGGCTCTATCGAACTCGGTTGCTACCAAGGTGGGAGCAAACCGACTAAGCCTGGAGAACTCGACCGCATATCCATCGACTGTTCTGCCCATCTGCTTCAGATTGGTGAACCTCGTCTGTAGATCATACCGAGCTACAGTATCAAAATACTTGGTCTGGAATCTCTCCCTAAATACTGCCCATAAAATAGGGGCCACTAAACCATCGGCCTACGCTGCCCACCAGCTGCGGGCAAGATCTAGTAACTGCAGGCGCACTACGGCCACCTTCTTCGTTTCTGGGGTCCTGGCTGCTTCTAGAATCACCTCTGTGTCCTGAAGCCATGCATCTGCGGCGATCGCATCTTCACTGCCGTCGAAGAAGGGCGGGTTCAGGCGCTTGAAGCTGTTGGCCGCGTTGTTCCCATGATGTCCACCTCTGCCTAGAGCATCTGCCACTGCCTGATGCAAGGCATCTCCACGACGATCCTGGGAAGCTAATAGGGTCCTGATGAGACCTACCAAAGTGCCATCATCAGGCTCTGCAGGCTGGACGGGCTGAATTGGTGGTTCTCCTCCGGTAGGCACGACTCTGGAGGCTACTCCTGAATGCTGGGCTTGATCTCCAGGTTGCAGCTGGTCCATGGGAGGTGCTCTATCTTGCTGATTGGCAGGTCTATGAACAATGTCGCTGAAGAAAACGACATAGGGAACAATAAGAAAGGACCAGGACAGATCAACGATACAAATATGTAACCAGGTCAAGAATCTCAGGGATCAAGAGGATACGAGAAGAGATCAAGGACGAGTGCTGATTGAGACATCTATTCGGTAAACCCTCACACATCTTGATTTACAAGACCTGCATGGGCCACCACTAAAACTATATAACGCCCCAGAGCCAGAATACTGGAGAGCGGGGGCGTACATAGCCAGCTACGTATAATAAAGTGCAACCCATCTCGCTATACGGTCACGGTTGTCTATATACATGAGGGTTTAACTACAAGCCAACAGTCTCCTATGGTCAAGAACAAGCCTATTGTCTCAATCTCAAGCAAGCAATAATAGTTACAAGATGTCAGAGCACCAAATATATAATAGCAAGGCGTCCCATACATTACATTGGATGATCATGAAGCTAGTCGTACAAAATATCAAGACTAGCAAGAGTTCGGTCATACATGATCAACCCTAGGATCTGTCAATCATGCTACAGCCCGTAGGCAGACAATAAGTAAAGGTGCAATCGAGCTAACACGTGCTCGTCGGCTAAACGCCTCAAAAGAATAATTTTACAATAAAATGGGAGGACAAAAAGAAACCCACTCATTGCCAGGGTTACGCCTGGTGGTCACCATCTGGCTGGAAGTTAGGTGGATCCTCTGGAGCGGCTCCGATATCTGGCCATACAAAACCAGCTGGGTCAGACCCCAGAAAGAGCAAGTACCACAAAGGAGGCTTCACTTAGGAACTAAAACCAGCATATCGCAAGTGAATAATTAAAGAAAGCTTATAAAAGAAACTGATAATAATAATAGAGATAACAATAATAAATTGAGTACGAAGAAACCATTCAAGCAGCCAGACTGCAACCCTTAAACCAAATAAGGTCCGAGGTTGCAGCCCTTCACCTGAATAGAAACCCGTCTAAAATACTATTGGTAAGGTAACAAGACAATAAACGAAGAGAGGACTCATAACTGCTCTGGGAGCCAGGTTACAACCCTTAAACCAAACAAGGACCGGGGTTGTAACCCTTCGTCTGAACAGAACTGGACCCCTGATCTTAGGCCAATATAAATAATTAATCATGTCGTTGAAGTAACGTACAACATGACGAGCATGGCATGGGGTTGCAATAAGACAATAAACGAAGAGAGGACACAGAACTGCTCCGGGAGCCAGGTTACAACCCTTAAACCAAATAAAGACCGGGGTTGTAACCCTTCGCCTGAACAGAACTGGACCCTCGATCGTTATTGTTAAGACAAGCATCAATAATCATGTCATGTCACAATCTTGTACAGGATCGGGACAAGACTAAGCTGGGATAAACTCCATCTAATCAATCACGGCCAATCAAGAGTACGGCTTGATACTTTTAACTAACTAGGGTTATCACAGGCCTAGTTACTAGCAATATGCAATGAGATTATCCCAACAGCCACAAGCCCTACAGACCATCCGGTTATCCGGGTCGAATGTCTGTTTGAAGAATGCAACACGTGACTGTGTGCTGAAAATGTGCCCTACTCATCGGTAGGCTACAAGTCCACTTAATGCGCCCAGATAACGGAATTGCCTGTAGCTGAAAATCTCTTCATGTCTACTGAATTATTCTAGGTTATTAGCCTCAGTCAATTATTGTAGGTATCCATGAACGTGGTACTCAGGGGTCCCTGTCCTAGACATGATGCAAACATTACCGGTTCATTTTGTACAAACACAATCACCCACGGTGTCCAGGCCATTCAATTCTGTCATGACATGCTAGCCGTCGCAACAGCATTCGAGATATATATCGTATCAAATTCACTGCCAAAAGTACGCCACGACGGAACACCATTATGTCATAGAACATATTTAAAATTAACATTTAATCTGGTATAAGCATATATGCAATAACTAAATATAAACAGGGTGCAAGAGTTGTGGAGGAATCATGCGGCTCAGGGAGACGGGGCATAACTTTCACATACGAACTCAAACTGAGGTGCTCCAGTAATATTCAGAAAGACAAGACAGAGATCTAAAACTTTCATGTTTTAAGTTTTTCGAAATTCTAGCTAGAAAATAGCTAAACTTGGCAAAAACAGTCATTCTGTACACTTTTTAAGCCAAAAATTCAATTCTGCGTAAAATATGCAAAAGGGGAGGGTTCCAGCATAAAATTCCACATTCTGGGTACCATCCAGCGTAAAATACGCAATTTTAGGGTTCTCTGCGCAAAATCTTACATTCTGGATACAATCCAGCGTAAAATACGCAATATCAGGGTTCCCAGCGTAAAATCTTACATTCTGGATACAATCCAGCGTAAAATACGCAATTTCAGGGTTTTCCGCATAAAATCTTACATTCTGGATACAATCCAGCGTAAAATACGCAATTTCAGGGTTCCCAGCATAAAATTTCACATTCTGGATACAATCCAGCGTAAAATACGCAATATCATGGTTCCCAGCGTAAAATTTCACATTCTGGATACAATCCAGCGTAAAATACTCAATATCAGGGTTCCCAGCGTAAAATTTTATTTTTACGCAAGCTTTCCTGCGTAAAATTCGATTTTACGCTAGCTTCCCTGCGTAAAATCTCATTTTACGCCAGCACCAGTTTCTTCAGCCGACATAAAAATTCAGAAAACTTGTTTTGGCCATAAAAACTTCATTTTAACTCGAAATGAGGTGAATCAAAAACCAAATTCACACGAAATTTCGTACTCTTGCTCATGGAACTATTAGTTTTCGAAAATAACAAGTTTTAGTAGATCAAAACCAAGAAAAACTCCATGAACTCATGAAATCCCAAGTTACAATGTAGATCTAGAAGAATCTATCCATTAAAATCAAAAACTCCAAGTTCTAAAGAGACTTATAATCATGTAAAGAAGAGAATAGAACAATAAAACTTGAAATCCACCATGAAGCAAGTTGCACTTGCCTAAACCTCTTGGTAGGTGGAGAGCAACGGTGAGGAAGAAGAAGAGTGAATGATGAGAGAGAAAGAGGGTAGGGTTAATAAATGATGATGGGGGTGGTAGGTAGGGGTTTTCCTTTGGTTCATGATGAACCTAAGGCAAACCAAGCCAAGCCGAACCAAACAAAAAATAACCAAGCAATTGAAAATGTCGAAATAAACCAAGCAAGGTGTCATGCAATACGAGTTAAAATACGTATACGTATACCAAAATACGTAATACGAACCATAGGCATTACAACTCTCCCCACCTTAAAAAAATTCCGTCCTCAAAATTTAATCAAGAGGCTAGAGATGCAAGGACAAGCTATACTAATCACAGGCAAGCTATACTAGTCAAGCAATCAAGCAATTATTTATGCAAGCAAGGAATCGAAGGCATGAGGCATAAGAAAGATATTATACCTCACGAGTCAAACAGGTCGGGATATCGCGATCGGATATCATCCTCACGCTCTCACGTTGACTCACCCAAAGAGTGATGACCCCAAGCAACTCGGACTAACTTAATAGTCTTGTTCTTGAGTATCTTCTCTCTCCGATCCAATATAGACACGGGCCTCTCCTCATACGAAAGGTTGGTACCAACAACCAATTCTGAATGATCCAGAATGTGGCTCGGGTCCGGTATATACCGTCGCAGTTGAGATACATAGAACACGTCATGCACCTCACGTAGCGACGGTAGAAGAGCGAGACGATAGGATACATCATCTACTCGCTCCAGAATATCGAACGGTCCTATATACCGAGGACTAAGCTTTCCCCGTACGACGAAACGAATGACGCCACGGTTAGGCGAGATCCTCAGAAATACATGGTCGCCGACAGAAAACTCAAGGGGACGCCGATGAGAATCGGCCCAATGGCACTGACGATCTTGTGCAACGCGAAGATGATCTCTAACTCTCCTGACCACCTCAACTGTTTGAGCGACTAACTCGGGACCAAGCATCTACCTTTCTCGAACATCGTCCTATGCTAGTGGAGATCTGCACTTTCTACCATATATTGCCTCGAACGGTGCCATCTGGATGCTAGCTTAGAAACTGTTGTTGTACGAGAACTCCACCAGGTGCAGGTGATCTTCCCACGAACCGTCGAAGTCAAGCGTATAAGATCTCAATATATCTTCGAGAGTCTGGATCGTGCGTTCCGACTGACCATCTGTCTGCGGGTGATAAGCTGAGCTGAACTGGAGGTGAGTTCCCAAACTCTCTTGCAGACTACGCCAAAAGTGCAACGTAAATCTCGAATCTTTGTCCGAGGTGATACTGACTGGTACTCCATGCATCCTGACTACCTGCCTGAGGTACATCTCTGCCAGCTGAGCCGTCGACTGACCAACTCTGAACAGAAGAAAGTGGGCCACCTTCGTGAGCCGGTCAACTATAACCCAAATAGCATCTCGACCAGCTGGGGATCTAGGCAATCAAGTCACAAAATCCATGGTTATATGCTCCCACTTCCATTCTGGAATTGGCAAGGGGATCCCGGTCAACAATAAAACTTGAAATCCACCATGAAACAAGTTGCACTTGCCTAAACCTCTTGGTAGGTGGAGAGCAACGGTGAGGAAGAAGAAGAGTGAATGATGAGAGAGAAAGAGGGTAGGGTTAATAAATTATGATGGGGGTGGTAGGTAGGGGTTTTCCTTTGGTTCATGATGAACCTAAGGCAAACCAAGCCAAGCCGAACCAAACCAAGAATAACCAAGCAATTGAAAATGTCAAAATAAACCAAGCAAGGTGTCATGCAATATGAGTCAAAATATGTATACGTATACCAAAATACGTAATATGAACCATAGGCATTACAGCCATATCGTCGACGCTTGGCGCAATTTTAACAGTGGTGCTCAATTCAAAGCAACCGACGCCATCTTCTTCTTCTATGTAACTTGTAATTAAATTCTCAAGCCCTTCCGTTACCTTGGCCAATTCGGAGACGTGGACTCTGTTTTGGTAGAAAATCTCGACAAAATTCCAGAAACCGGTATTCTTCAAGGAATCAATAACTGGCTCAGGTAAACGACCAACATCTTGATTGACCTCCTCCATAAGATTTAGTATTGGCTTGAAGGTAGAACGAAAAAGTCTTGAATCCTTATTCCTGACAGATTTTTTTCTACAAAACAAAAAAAATGAAAAATTAGGTCAGAGAATGGCCATTCTTATGGGTTTTAACACTGAAAATGACATTCTCCGTGTAAACTAACACGAAGAATGTCATTCTCCGTTTCAAATGACATGGAGAATGTCATTCTCCTTTTAAAATAAAACGGAGAATGAACATTCTAATGTGTTTTAACACTGAAAATGTTATTCTACGTTTCAAGTTAGACAGAGAATGCCATTCTCCGTTCCTAATAAAACGGCGAATAGAATCCTCAATCATTTTAACACTGGGAATGCTATTCTCCGGGTAATTGGAAACGGAGAATGCTATTCTCCGTTTGTAAAAACACGAAGAATAGCATTCTCTTTCATTTTAACTCTTGTAATGCCATACTATGTTTAATTTATCACGAAGAATAGAATTCTCCGTTTCAAATTAAACGGAGAATAGCATTCTCCGTTTAAATTAACACGGAGAATAGCATTCTCATGTGTTTTAACACTGAGAATGCCATTCTCCGTTAAAGTAAACGGAGAATGATATTATTGATTTAATTTAGACGGAGAATGGCATTCCAAGTGTAATTTGACAGGGAGAATGAACATTCAAATGCGTTTTATGACGGAGAATGTCATTCTCCGTGTAATTGTATGCCCCCTGAATTTCCGGGAGTTATTTTCGAAGTTTCTAAATAAATTATTTTTGATAATTCATTTTTTATTTAATTAATTTTGATCATTAAATGCTCTTTACCGTGACTTGGATTTCTAGAGCATCAGGGATGCCAGTCTCTGGAAACTTTCTTCTTGAAGTTTATAGTAGACGAGATTATCTTTATGTGGATACATCGTATCCCATTCGAACTTATTCCCTTGTGCTCCATTTGCTTCGCACAACTTTCGGGTCAATTTAGACCAATTTATCGTTTGTCGTAATTTGTGACTTAACTTCCAACTTAATTTCTGGGCCCGACATCGGTCCAATCCAGTCGACCCAATATATGGCCCTGGCCTGTTTTGAGCCTACTGTGCACGTGCCACTCGCGTGCCATCGAATTGATTTCCCTTGTGCTCCCATTTTGTCCATAATTTTAAATAGTTTAAATTTATTATTTTAATTAAATCTTGGCCCCAAGTTTGTCCAAACTTGGCCCAACCCCCAATCAAATTTGGTGTATGCCCTACCATGTCCACCTATACACCCCACTATTGTAATTGCATTTTCTCTACTCAAAAATATCCCAATTTTACACAAATATCTCTATTTTTCTCTTATATATATATATATATATATATATATATATATATATATATAACTCTCTCTTTCTCTCTCTTCCTAAAGTAACTCCTACACACAAACACCCCACTCCCCTCACAGCCGACCTCCTCCTTTCTCTACTTTCTCTCTCCCCTCTCTCTCTAATAATATCTATCTCTCACTTCTATATATAATATATATACACACATATATCACACATATATATATTATATATATAATCTCTCTCTCTCTCTCTCTCTCTCTCTCCTTTCCATCACACACAAATACACAACCCCTCCACATTCCTGGCCGACAGCCATGCCCCCCATTCTTCTTCTTCTTCTTTACTTCCTCCTTCCTCTTCACACTTCTCATTCCCCTTCTTTCCTCTTCTTCTTCACTTCCATCATTATCACCATCCTCACCATCTTCATAATCACCACCACCATCTTCATCACCACAAACCGCCACCCCCCCGCTGCCGTCGAGCGCCCCGTCGCTGACTGGCCACGCCGCCGCCGCTGGCTGGCCAGAGCAGTACGGCAGCAGCAGTTGCAATGGCCAGCAGCAGCAGCCAGCAATAGCAGCAGCAGCAGCTGCAGTCGCCGCGCCGGTGGCCGCGCACCACCGCGCGCCACCTCCGGGGTCGGCCCCCCTTGGCCGGGCGCACCCCTGGGCAGGCCCCCGTGGCGGCCCCCTCTTCCCCGGCGCGAGAAACAACCGATTCGTGAATTTTGCACGAAATCTCGTCGACGCGCGCGCGGACGAATTTTAGAATTCGTGTTTCGTCGCAGCGACTTCGTGCACATTTTCTGGGAGATCCGACAGTTGGATCGACAATTTCCTTGCTCCGTCTCAATCTCGGTATATACCCCTTCATCCTTCTCAAATTTTATCCGTTTATTTCGTCGTTTGATAGATCAAAACCGGCCACCAAGTTGACGTTTTAATTTGAACTGTTTTTGGACAGTTTTATGGAGCCAACTTCGTCGGTTCGTATCTCCTCCATCGCAGCTCCGTCTGGCGTGCCACTGATTCCTATGCGCAGTTGGTACAACCCTTTTTCTATCACTTAATTTTCGTTTCATTGTGAGCTTGTTGGTTTGGTTGAATTCGACGCTAAAGTTGGCCGTCCGAATTCGTAATTTCCAACTTGTAAAATTCCATTTTTGAACTCGGGACTCCGAATTCAATTTTTGACAGCACCAGTAGACTCGTGGCATCGTTCTGGCAGTTTTCATATAAAGTTTGTTAGATTTGGAGGACGTGGGCCCTAGCACGCATTTTGGTACAAAGCGGGCCCCACAGTCCGGTCAATAAGACTTTTTGACGCCGGCTCATCGAAATCCAATTCTGGATATACCATTGGGTTCGTATCATCATTCTGGACTCGTTGACATATAATTTGCTGAGTTTTGAGGACATTGGCTCCGATACGCTTTTCCGTGCAAATCGAATTCCAATATCTGGGTCAATGGACCAATCTGAGATCGGGTCATCGAAATCCAATTTCGGATATACCGTTGAATTTGTATCGTCATTCTGGATTCGTGGACATATAATTTGTTAGGTTTAGTGCACTTTTATTCTGACACATTTTTCGGTACAAAGTGGGTCCGATACGGACACCATTTTGGCCCAAAATTACCAATTTGCCCCTATGTCCAAATTGGACTTATAAATAGGCTATCCTAGCTAATTTGACCATTCTGGACACGTTGGTGATAGTTGATTCACCATCCGACAACATCTGTAGGTTTTTACCCTATTATTAAAATCTTTCTCCTTTTGTTGTATTTTGAGATCCATCGATTCCAGTGATTTCATAACCACTGAAATTGAATGTATTGACCCTGTAGATGTTTATAGAGACTAGCCTTGACCCTGTTTGACCATGGTTGACTGCTTGACTGAACGGCAAAGTTGAGTCAACATTTGACCTAGGTTAGACTAGTTTTGACCTTGGTTGACCACGGTTGACTATTTTGACCAAAGTCAACCGTAGCCTAAAATTGACTAGAACTTGATCGAAGTTGACCAGTTGACCCAAAGTCAACTGTTAGTCAACATTAGTCAAGTTTGGCTCGAGTTGACCAGTTGACCAGTTGACCAAAAGTGAACTGTAAGTCAACCCTTGACTTAGATTGACCTAGTTTGACTTGCTTGACTTACCTTGGTCTAGTTTGACTTTGTTTGACCTAGTTTGACTTGGTTGGCTGAGTTTGACCTAGATTTCGTAGCTTATACTATAGAATCAAGCCTAACACTGTTGAACCCTAATTAGCTTATATATCTTATCTTTAGGTCCGTGGCATCACTCTGAGCATTGACCCCATTTGACAGCTCAGGACCGCAGGCGAGTACATTCTTTGATAGTAGTTCATTGTCTTAATATTTTCTGTATCTGATTCAGTTATAATGTTTTACTTGATTCTCGTCACGATGGTACATGGACTAGTATATACCGGATTCCTGTCATGAGATGTCATTTTTGGATTTTCTTGGGATACTGGTACTTGCTCGATCTTGTTCTCGTACTTGTATTGACACCGATTCCTGAGAAGGAGTAGCTACCTTCTTAGGGAATCTCGTGCCATGACGTTCTATGTCCGGATCCGTATACTATTCGGGAAATAGGAAATTATTAGGGGCTATGTGATCAAAGCCACCCTGTCACTATATTCTTGTGCTTGCGTCACTCTCACCTCACGTAGGCTGTAGCGAGATCTTATTTCATGTGCTCGTTATCCAGGTTGGCCGGCATGACCCTTTCTAATGATTTTTATGTGATTGTCGGGCCAAATGGATAGCCTGTCCTGTAACTTTCCCAAGCTGATCACATGACGCTCTAATAATTCAAGGCACATTTTATATTTACTTTATCTTATCTTATATCCTGCTCTGTTCGACATTCAGTACTTTCTCACCATGCTATGATATTCAGTTATTCACATGTTCTACATGCCTTTATGTTGTACCTTGATTGGAGACTAAGTTCTGCTCGGGAGAAGGGTTACAACCCCGGTCCTTGTTTGGTTTAAGGGTTGTAACTCAGCTTCCGAATGGCTCCCAAGTCATCCTATATCTTTGTCTTGTATTTCATTATAATTGTCTCTTACAGCATTTGTCAATACTATGAAACTGTTGTTAGTTTATGTACTCGTTCCATCCTGACTGGATATGTTGACAATATTTTAGGAGTAGTTGTGCTACCATTATTGGACTTCATGATATTGCTAGCTGAGGTGGATCTCACTATTTCTTCTATGTGAGTTGCCTGGTAGTTATCCTTAGTATGTCTTATTTTTCCTTCTTTATTTTCTTGTCTTATGATTCCTTCTAGTAGTTTCTATTTATTCTTGTGCCTTAGTTATCTTTCCTGTCTTATCTTCTATGAGATGTTGGGTTGTGATTGAGTACATTGGTAGTTCATGGACCTTCTAGTTGTAGTGTATACTTATTGGGTACTAGACAACGTTCTACCGTCGATACTGCGGTGTAGGCTGGGCGTGGCCCACGTATTCGTATCCGTATATCCGGGTGCGGGTCGTGACACATTTTTAGTGGTGGCCCATGCATGTCAGTCTTTGCAATTAATGCGAAGTCGTGGTAGTACTTGAGCTTTTCTGTACTATTGCGAGCCTGTCCTAGGATTAAGGTTGAATCATAGAATATTTTAGGAATTTGGTACTCAGTCACATATTAGGAACTCTTGGTAGATTCCAGGGATGACCCCTGGGAATCTTATTTCAAACTTTTTAAAACTTTTTCCATTTATTTTTGTCCGTCCTGATTTCTGAAACATCTGTCCGTTATCAACTTTATTCTTTCTTGGAATGAGTTTGTGGACCCCCGAGAGAAGGTATAAGTTGAACTTATCTATCTTCTAGGTTGAGACGAGAATATGATTTGCCAGTCTCATATCAGGTTGAGATTGTTTTAGATTATATTCCAATGATTTCCTTTTATCTTGACCTAGATAGTACCTTTGGACATCTCCTGAGAATTTTCTTCTAAATTCTATCTCGGAATCTGTTTTCGCTACTTTCCATTTACTTATCTTTGATTCGTTGTTGAATTTTAAATCTTAATGTTCGTTCGTTGTTGACTTCGGTTTTGATTTTGTTTGAGATAAGTTTTTAAGGATTGAGTTAAGATATCCTGATAAACATATTTGATGGGGACGATGAGAACGATAAATGCCTACTTTATTTATGGAGTTTGAAATTTATCGCAGTCATATTAGCTAGCCTGACAAGGATATGGAGCCTGATTTTGGATATACTATCCTAGTTATGGCATTTAGATTCTCTTGCAGCCATACCGGTTGGCGTGGTAAAGAATCTAGATGACATGATTATAGGGTGTATACCTTAGTTATGGACTCTATCGTTTATTGCAGTTATGCTTATTGGCGTGGCGTAAATTCTGGCAGCATGGTTTTGGATAGACGTGTATGGTTATCAGGTCATATCTTAAGTTGATTCACTTTTTTTACCAATTGAGCAAGATAATTCTTACCATTATTTCTTGTTTATCATTATTTTCTCTCCCATTGCATGATAATTTTCTCATCTTACCGTCATTTTCCTTGCCTTGTTTAGCTATGTCTTGATTACACCAATTACCTATCTCATATCTACATCTGTCATCTACACTTGAAAACTCTGAAAATTGTGAAATTTTTATATCTCAATTGTTTCTTAAATTTCGATACTGTTAAGATTTTGATTCCCTTCTGTCCATGACCAATCAATTTTGGTCGTCTTGTTTATCGTGCCAAAGAGTCTTGGTTGCTGACTAGACTCTAGATGACTTCAAATTCCTTTGTGACTTGGATTTTCATCCTTGGATGCTCGTGCCCAGCCTTCGTTGATCTTATTCTCCATCTTGCCCAAATTCTGATTTACTCAAAAGTTGATCAACTTAGATCGTGTTGAGACAAATTTCTTTATCGTGGTTAGATTTCAATGCTATTAACCCTCGTGCATTGACTTCCGATTTTGATCATGTTTGGATTTTGGACACTCGTGTCTAAACTCTTTTCAACCTTGATTTCATTTCCAGATTACATGCAAATTTCTTATGCTTAGTCGTACCCAGATGACCTGGCATGACTAAGCCGACTTGAATCATTTGATCGTGATTTTAACGATCATAATTATACATTTTATCTTGCCTCAGACTCGTGTCTAAAATTTTTGACTTTCAATCACGACTAACTAGTGTGACTACGAAATTAGTCGTGTTAGAATTAAACATGTTTGACTTTCTACCGTGCCAAATTGACTTGGGTTCCTTCCTAAATTGTGCTTTTAGGACCTTGATTTCGAATTCATGATTTTATCGGCATTCACAACTGAACTTGGATCTTGATCGTGCTTATGTGACCTATAATCTGATTTCTATCAAATCTATCTCTCAATCGTGCTATACTCAAATTTTTCTCTCCATTTGCTTCTCTTAGCCCTGTTTTAGATCATGACTATCCGACTTTGATTTTTATGATCTTGATAATCTTAATCCTGAAATCGTGCTAAAATCTTGAACCATAATCGACTTGTCGAAATAGATCTCCTTCGTACTTGAATTTTGATTCTCTAATCACTCGTGCTCAGGTTTTATTCCTGATCATGACTAGGTTTGCGATTTTCGTCGCTCTACTCTACTTCGTGCCTAAGTGGTTAATCATTCCAAAATTCTTGAACGCGTCTGGGTCTTGATTTCACTCATGAACAGGTGGTTAAATTCTCGATCACTGTTTGTGCTAAGTATTGTTATTCCTAACAATACCTAACCACATCATTTTCGTCTTGATCGTGCTATGTATAATCCTAAATCTAATTTCATCGAGCTGAAATCATATTAATCAATTTTTGACTTGATTGTAATCGGACGAAGCTCAAGTTTTGATTTCGTTGACATATCTAAATCGTGCCAAGTGAACTTAGACTATTTCCAATTTTAATCACGTTCGAACTTGGATCGTATTTCATGATTTTATTAATCATACTCCTTAATCTTTGATCGGGCCTATAAGACCTTGACTTCGATTTTGTTGTGTCTGAAATTTTATCTCAACCATACGAAACCTTGTTTTGGTCATAGTTAGCTTTTCATCTTGATCGAGCCTGTACGACTTTCAGGTTGATTTTCCATCAACCTAAGCCCTACAGATCACCCCGTACTTGAACTTCATTTATATCTTCGATTCTCCTAATCGTCTCTAAAATCGTCCCCCAATGACTTGACTTATTTTGAAATCATGAACATATGATTTTGTTCATATCATGATTCTATCGTGCCAAAATCCCTCATCGTGCCTGAACAATTTTGAATTGATTTTCTTGATCGTGTAAAACTCGTCATTCTTTGATCTTGCCTAAAATATTGCCTAAATCTTCTATCATGTTTTAACCCCACTATCAACCTTTAATTTCGAGGATAAAATTTTTATAAGGTGGGTAGGATGTAAGCCCCCTGAATTTTCGGAAGTTATTTTCAAATTTTCTAAATAAATTATTTTCGATAATTTATTTTGATTTAATTAATTTTTATCATTAAATGCCCTTTACCGTGACTTAGATTTCTAGAGCATCAGGGGTGCCACTCTCTGGAAACTTTCTTCTTGAAGTTTGTAGTAGACGAGATTATCTTCATGTGGATACATCATGTCCCATTCGAACTTGTTCCCTTGTGCTCCATTCGCTTCGAGCAACTTTCGGGTCAATTTAGACCAATTTATCGTTTGTCGTAATTCGTGACTTAACTTCCAACTTAATTTCCGAACCCGACATCAGTCCAATCCAGTCGACCCAATATATGGCCCTGGCCTGTTTTGAGCCTACTGTACACATGCCACTTGCGTGCCATCAAATTGATTGCCCTTGTGCTCCCATTTTGTCTATGATTTTAAATAGCTTAGATTTATTATTTTAATTAAATCTTGGCCCCAAGCTTGTCCAAACTTGGCCCAACCCCAAATCCAATTTGGTGTATGCCCTACCATGTCCACCTATACACCCCACTATTATAATTGCATTTTCTCTACTCAAAAATATTCCAATTTTACACAAATATCTCTATTTCTCTTATATATATATATATATATAACTCTCTCTTTCTCTCTCTTTTTAAAGTAACTCCTACACACAAACACCCCACTCGCCTCACAGCCGACCTCCCCCTCTCTCTACTTTCTCTCTCCCTTCTCTCTCTAATAATATCTATCTCTCACTTCTATATATAAGATATATACACACATATATCACACACATATATATATATATATATTATATGTAATCTCTCTCTCTCTCTCCTTCCCATCACACGCAAATACACACCCCCTCCCCATTCCTGGCCGACAGCCATGCCCCCCCATTCTTCTTCTTCTTCTTCACTTCCGCCTTCCCCTTCACACTTCACATTCCACTTCTTTCTTCTTCTTCACTTCCATCATTATCACCATCCTCACCATCTTCATAATCACCACCACCATCTTCATCACCACAAACCGCCACCCCCGCTGCCGTCGAGCGCCCCGCCGCTGGCTGGCCGCGCCGCCGCCGCCACCGTCGCTGGCTGGCTGGCCGCACCGTCGTCGCCACTGGCCGGCCAGAGCAGCGCTACAGCAGAAGTTGCAACGGCCAGCAGCAGCAGCCAGCAACAGGAGCAACAGCAGCTGCAGTCGCCGTACCGGTGGCCGCGCACCACCGCGCGCCACCGAGCGCCACTGCCGGGGTCGGTCCCCCTTGGCCGGGCGCACCCCCGGGCAGGCCCCCGTGGCGGCCCCCTCTTCTCCGGCGCGAGAAACACCCGATTCGTGCGTTTTGCACGGAATCCTGTCGACGCACGCGCGGACGAATTTCAGAATTCGTGTTTCGTCGCAGCAACTTCGTGCACATTTTCTGGGAGATCCGACCATTGGATCGGCGATTTCTTTGCTCCGTCTCAATCTCGGTATATACCCCTTCATCCCTCTCAAATGTTATCCGTTAATTTCGTCGTTTGATCGATCAAAACCGGCCACCAAGTTCACATTTTAATTTAAACTATTTTTGGACAGTTTTGTGGAGCCAAATTCGTCGGTTCGTATCTCCTCCATCGCAGCTCTGTCTGGTGTGCCACTGGTTCCTATGCGCAGCTGGTATAACCCTCTTCCTACCACTTAAGTTTCGTTTCATTGTGAGCTTGTTTGGTTGGTTGAATTCGACGCCAAAGTTGGCCGTCCGAATTCTTAATTTCTAACTTGTAAAATTCTATTTTTTAACTTGGGACTCCGAATTTAATTTCTGACACCACCAATAGACTCGTGGCGTCGTTCTGGCATGTTTTCATATAAAGTTTGTTAGATTTGGAGGACATGGGCCCTGGCACGCATTTCGGTGCAAAACGGGCCCCACAGTCCGGGTCAATGGGACTTTTTGACGTCGGCTCATCGGAATCCAATTCTGGATATACCGTTGGGTTCGTATCGTCATTCTGGACTCATTGACATATAATTTGCTGAGTTTTGAGGACATTGGCTCCGATACACTTTTCCGTGCAAATCGGATTCTAACATTTGGGTCAACGGACCAATCTGAGATCGGGTCATCGAAATTTAATTTCGGATATACCGTTGAGTTCGTATCGTCATTCTGGATTCGTGGACATATAATTTGTTAGATTTAGTATACTTTTATTCCGACACGTTTTTCGGTACAAAGTGGGTCCGACACGGACACCATTTTGGCCCAAAATTACCTTTTTGCCCCTATGTCCAAATTGGACTTATGAATAGGCTATTCTAGCTAATTTGACCATTCTGGACACGTTGGTGATGGTTGTTTCACTATACGACAACATCTGTAGGTTTTTACCCTATTATTAAAATCTTTCTCCTTTTGTTGTATTTTGAGATCCATCGATTCCAGTGATTTCACAACTACTGAAATTGAATGTATTGACCCTGTAGATGTTTATAGAGACTAGCCTTGACCATGTTTGACCATGGTTGACTGCTTGACTGAACGGCGAAGTAGAGTCAACATTTGACCTAGGTTAGACTAGTTTTGACCTTGGTTGACCACGGTTGACTATTTTGACCAAAGTCAACCGTAGCCTAAAATTGACTAGAACTTGATCGAAGTTAACCAGTTGACCCAAAGTCAACTGTTAGTCAACGTTAGTCAAGTTTGACCCGAGTTGACCAGTTGACCAAAAGTCAACTGTAAGTCAACCCTCGACTTAGATTGACCTACTTTGACTTGCTTGACTTGCCTTGGTCTAGTTTGACTTTGTTTGACCTAGTTTGACTTGGTTGACTGAGTCTGACCTAGATTTTGTAGCTTATACTATAGAATCAAGCCTAACACTGTTGAACCCTAATTAGCTTATATATCTTATCTTTAGGTCCGTGGCATCACTCTGAGCATTGACCCCATTTGACAGCTCAGGACCGCAGGCGAGTACATTCTCTGATAGTAGTTCCTTGTCTTGATATTTTCTGTATCCGATTCAGTTATAGTATTTTACTTGATTCTCGTCACGATGGTACACGGACTAGTATATACCGGATTCCTGTCATGAGATGTCATTCTTAGATTTTCTTGGGATACTGGTACTTGCTCGATCTTGTTCTTGTACTTGTATTGACACCGATTCCTAAGAAGGAGTAGCTACCTTCTTAGGGAATCTCGTGCCATGGCGTGCTATGTCCGGATCCGTATACTATTCGGGAAATGGGGAATTATTAGGGGCTATGTGATCAAAGCCACCATATCACTATATTCTTGTGCTTGCATCACTCTCACCTCACGTAGGGTGTAGCGAGATCTTATTTCATGTGCTCGTTATCCAGGTTGGCCGGCATGACCCTTTCTAGTGATTTTTATGTGATTGTCGGTCCAAGTGGATAGCCTGTCCTGTAACTTTATCAAGCCGATCACATAACGCTCTAATAATTCAAGGCATATTTTATATTTATTTTATCTTATCTTATATCCTACTCTGTTCTACATTCAGTACTTTCTCACCAAGCTATGATATTCAGTTATTCACATGTTCTACATGCCTTTATGTTGTACCTTGATTGGAGACTAAGTTCTGTTCGGGAGAAGGGTTACAACCCCGGTCCTTGTTTGGTTTAAGGGTTGTAACTCAGCTTCTGAATGGCTCCCAAGTCATCCTATATCTTTGTCTTGTATTTTATTATAATTGTCTCTTACAGCATTTGTCAATACTATGAAATTGTTGTTAGTTTATGTACTCGTTCCATCCTGACTGGATATGTTGACAATATTTTAGGAGTAGTTGTGCTACCATTATTGGACTTCATGATGTTGCTAGCTGGGGTGGATCTCACTATTTTTTCTATGTGAGTTGCCTGGTAGTTATCCTTAGTATTTCTTGTTTTTCCTTCTTTATTTTCCTGTCTTATGATTCCTTCTAGTAGTTTCTATTTATTCTTGTGCCTTAGTTATCTTTCCTGTCTTATCTTCTATGAGATGTTGGGTTGTGATTGAGTACATTGGTAGTTCATGGACCTTCTAGTTGTAGTGTATACTTATTGGGTACTAGACAGTGTTCTACCGTCGATACTGCGGCGTAGGCTGGGCGTGGCCCACGTATTCGTATCCGTATATCCGGGTGCGGGTCGTGACAGTAATATATACAGAATTTGCGTACATAAACTCAAAGTTATACCTTCTGTTTGCACTTCTTTTTGTTTAGCAACTTTTCCCTTTTTCTTCTGTGCAACTTTCTTAGAATAGGATTTCGGTTGTTCTCCGTCTTTCCCTTTTGAATTTTTTGTAACTAGTGTATCTTCTCTAATCGGTGAATCAGGATTAATTAGGTAAAACAAATTAGTAAATTTTCAGAAAATTAGGATTAATATTTAAACAGAAATATATTAATAACTCTTTACAAGTGCTTAAAGATCCCATGTAATCCTGAAAATATTTGTACTTCTTCCATATTTCATGAAGCTTTTTGTCGGATGTAGGTAACGTTTTTTCTACATACACATCAATTAATACATTACGAAGGACAAACAAACGAGAAAATTGTTAATGCATATGCATTGAAGAATAAAATGCTCACTCACCGTTATCCTTATTGGTAAAAACCATACATTAGCTTTATTAGAGGTTCTTTTCCGTTCCTCCGCAGTGAGAATAGCAGAGATAATGCCTACAATCTAAGTAAATTATTAAAAATGTCAGCGATGGAATCGAAGTAAACATAGATGGCATCTAAGAAGAAATATACTATCTATACATATTCTATTTTTAATTCTCGTTAAAGGAGCTAAGGTCTTCATCTCAAACCGAGACACATAGATTTTGTTGCAAGATGATATTATTTTTCTAAGAAAAGAAACGAATAAATTAGAAGAAAAAAACTGTTGGAATTAAATCAAAACTCATATTACTTACTCGTCAGGTCTATCATCGACAAAAATATAGTCGTAATAACTCGAAGAACCACTAGTACAATTGCTAGGCTTCGAGGTTGAACCCCTTGTTAAACTTTTCGATGGTGTGACCGGATCTAAATTTCCACGCATTCTTTTCGAAGAACTGCTAAAGTCAGTTTCTTCTGTAGGACACAATATGAGAATTCGGTCCAATGCTTTACTATGATTCTGTAGCATCACGTCCTCCTCATTGGAAGTGAGGAAGATTCAACAGAAACCTCCTTCACATTATTAAATACTCCAGATGAAGATGCCTTCTTCAAAGCTGGAGATTCTTCAATCTTCTCAAACCGTCGAGATAAATTCATTTGTTCAATTTCTAATGAACAAAGCTTAGAATTGATCTTTGCAACTTCAGCTGAAATCGTCGACAGATGTTCTTCAATCTTGTACAACATGCGCGGAATGAAGGTTTTATTTGGAGCCGGCAACCAATCTTCTACGTCTTCTACATTTTCCACCACACGAGTAGACATCTTGAGAACAAGAAAACTATTGTATTTCAAAAAACTATTCTATGTATTTCAGAATGAATAATAGTACTATGAAATAAGAAAATTATTGTATATATAGCAAGAGAGAAGTACAAAAAGTGAGGAAGATGGAAAGACAAATAAATTTTGAGACTAGCAAACAATCTACTAGCCGTTTGATTGAGGAGGGCTCGAGGAAGATTCTACTAGCCGTTTGAAAAGTACAAAAGGTTATCATGATCAACTTCAATTAACGAACTCTATAAGAGGTTTAATTCCGTCTGATTGAGGAACTCGACGAAGTCCGCCGCGAACCGGAACTTCTTCTTCTTTCCTTCTTCATCTCCGTTTCTCCTTCCACCACCACCACCATGGCCTGTAGCTTTATAACAAAAATATTAAATTGTTAGATGAAACAAAAAAACTAATTACGGAAAGATTACTAATTCAAAATTAAACAGAACACATATTCATAGAAAATATGAGAATAAAGATGAAAGTGTCACAGAAGCAACACCACAATTTTACAACAACTAAGCAGACTCTGCTAAGCAATAACTAAAATTAGAGATTGTGTCCTCCTTGGATTTAATTTACACAAAAAAGAGATTTGAGAGAACGAGCTTTTATCGGCTTCCTAAATGTACCATTCTCCGTCCTAAATGTACCATTCTCCGTCATAAATGTACCATTCATCGTCGGTATCATCATCTAGATTGCCAGCGGCGGTGGTGTCGTCTACATCGCCTACAGACCTGGACATACTGTGTCCTTAGGGATTGTGTCCTCCTTGGATTTAATTTACACAAAGAAGAGATTTGAGAGAACGAGCTTTTATCGGCTTCCTAAATGTACCATTCTCCGTCCTAAATGTACCATTCGTCGTCGGTGTCACCATCTAGATCGCCAGCGGCGGTGGTGTCATCGTCTACATAGCCTACAGACCTGGACACACAGTGTCCTTCCTTTCCGACCGACACACAATTATTGTTTTATATACGTAGTTGCACAAAATATTAAATTACATGGACAAAATAGAAAGTAAATATGAGTTAATTTAGGGTGTTCATTAAAAAATTACATTGAAGAATGACCTGCTATAGCAAGTTAACAAGAGGTCAAAAGTCAAAAATAGCATTAAATGATGTCTCCTGTATTATTTCATCTGAATTTAATCTGAACCGTTGGATTAACATCCAACGGTCCAGATTTTGGATGTATCGATACATCCAAAAAGGGTGGATGTATTGTAGAATTTTCCATATATATATGTGCAACATGAGGCTGTCAGGTACTATTCAGATTTATATAATCAAACTGATTACCCATCTATTGGAGAATCAAGCTCTAATGGCGCCTGTGACAATTGAGGAGATTGAAAGAGGGAGCTACGTCCCTATCAGATTTCAAGTCCATAGCATGCTGTAATTATCTATAAAAGATTATTACATATCTGATGTGTCGACGCATGGAGAACATTCTGCAGGGGCTAGTCTCATTCAACTAGGCAGCTTTTATCAAAGGCAGGGCTATTGCGGAGAATAATCTGCTCGCACATGAACTGATCAGGAAATTCAATAAAGTAGGGAAGAAGAAGACTTGCATCAAACTGGACCTGCGAAAGGCGTACGATACGGTGAATAACGACTTTGTGTGCCAACTTATGCTTGCGATGGGATTTGTTGACACTTGGGTTGCTAGAGTTTGAGAGTGCATATCGACGGCCTCTTTTTCTGTGTTGATTCAAAGGCAACCATATGGATTTTTTTTTGGAGCAACATGGGACTTCGACAAGGGGATCCTCTCTCCCCCTACCTCTTCACTTTGGTAATGGAGTATTTTACGTGTCTTATGGACCTAGCAGTTCAAAGAGGCAGGATCATCCCACTTTATAGGAGGACGGTTCCACATATCTCGCATCTTATATATGCGGATGATTTACTCGTCTTCATGATCCCAACAATGGAAGGAATGGAGGAAATGGCGAATGTATTAGATACTTTCGGGGAGTTGTCTGGTTTGCGGTTGAACCCGGAGAAAAGTAAAGCATACTTCAACATACATTGTCCAGATAAGGATGATCGCGCCTTGGTGTTGGGAGTTCAGCAAGGAAACCTACCAATTACGTATCATGGAGTTCCTCTGTCTATAAATTATGCCAGAAGCTTGGAATGCTAGTCACTAGTGGAGTATGCGCAGCGAAGAGTTGAAGGGTGGCACACGCATAACCTTCTTTTGGAGGGAGAATAGAATTGGTGCGATCAGTGATCATGTCCATTGCCCGTTTTTGGTTGCAGACCATCCTTCTCCCGGTGGCAACGATAATGCAGATATAGAAGGTGTGCACAAATTTTGTCTGGCAAGGAAGTATCCACGCGATTGGTCGGTCGACTCTTTGTAGGCCCAAGGAAGAGGGAGGTGTGGGATTCAGTCGCTTCAGGTACTTAAGGATATTGCAGGGGTGAAGCTTGCTTGGAACTTCATGAGTGGAAAATCATTATGGGCAAGATGGATGCAATGTTGATACCTCAAAGGAAGGAAATTGTGGGCGGTCACTACAAATAACAATGATTCGGTAATCTTCAAAAACATTATTTACTATCGCGACAAGATAAAATCACACATTTCTAGACTTATCAAAGACGGAACAACGACAGACTTATGGTGGGATCCGTGGATCGGACACCAGCGCCTAGTCGATCGGGTAGGCTGGAATGTATTGGCTATGGGACACAGGAGGGAGGTAGTTAGTTGTATTATCTAGTGGGGGGAGTGGCGGCCAGAAATACATGGTTTTGCTAGACAGGTGGCCTCGAAAATCAGAAGGGTACGATTAGACCCAATAACGGATACAAACAAGTAGATTTGGGAGAAGACATGCAAAGCAACGTTCGTGCACAGAGATGTGTACGGGTGCTTGCGGGAGCGGGGTCCCAATTTGGAGGATGCTGATTTCATATGGGTACGAGGGATGGCACAAAAGTTTTAATTATGCATGTATCGTGCTTGTTTAGGCCGACTACCCATGCTAGATCGACTTATTCGATTTGGTTTGCAAACAGGGGGCCCATGATGCATCCTCTGCCGGCAGGAGAATGAGTCTCTCGACCATCTACTTTTTAAATTTTCGATGGCTAGGAGAATATGGATTGAACAGGTGGGAAAGCTGCAGATTAGGCATGATAGGTGTCACGCACCGATCCGGGAAATCGCTCATCTTCGCTAGATTTTACGCGAATCATCGTCCTCGCTGGGACGTGATGCCGCACGAGCCTGGAGTTGCGCTCGTGCAAGGCAAGATAAGAGGTTCACATAGTGTTTATCTCAAATTGATAACATAAGCAGCGGAAAAAAAACAGAGTATACAATACGAATCTTTCACCCCCAGTTTTCGAATTAGGGGTATTTTCATTATTTTCAAGTTTTATAATATTTTAGGAATTTTATTTGATTTTATATAATTTTTAGGAATTTATTTGAGTCGGTTTGAATTTTATCCAATTCGGACTCAATTAGGAGACCCGGGTAGCCTGGACCCTAGTGAGACCCCCATACTAGCTGGGCTTAGCCCATATACCATCATAATTAGGCTAGAAATCTTTAACCCTATTTCCATGACTTAATTAGTTTTTTTAGAGGCTTAAATTGTATTTAGAATTGAACCGAACCAAACCGAATTCAAATTAGACCAAACTAAGTCTATTGGGTTTGGGGCTTATTGGACCCAAACCCAAAACCCATTTCCCCCCCCCCCCCCCCTTAGGG
This sequence comes from Iris pallida, assembly GCA_029216955.1. NCBI lineage: Eukaryota > Viridiplantae > Streptophyta > Magnoliopsida > Asparagales > Iridaceae > Iris > Iris pallida. Next base: position 2,510,076 of record JANAVB010003598.1, read on the forward strand.
CCGGCCATGACTAGGAGCACCCCTCCCCCCTCTTTGTCTTCTCTATTAAGCAAACCTTCTCTCTCTCTCAAATTCAATTTTTCTCTCTCTCAAGCTTCTTTCTTCCCTACAAGAACTACACTTAGGTTTGTCATTTAATCCCTCATTTATTACTCCATTTCATTTATGTTCTTCACAATAAATGTAGAGGGAACCTTCCTCTACACTTTGCCCACAAATTTGGTAGGATTCCCTAGAATCTAGGTTAAGGAATTATTTGGGACTTTTATGTATGGAATGGTATATATATATATATATATATATATATATATATATATATATATGTATATATATATGTATGTATATATTATATGTATATGTGTATTTGTGGGAGGATGAGAGAATGAGAGATGGTGGTGGTGGTGGTGGTGTAGAGAGTGGTAGTGGTAGAGTTGTCATGAGTGTTGTGTGTGTGTGTATGTGTTTATATATATATATATATATATATATATATATATATATATATATATATATATATATATATATATATATATATGTGTATGTGTTTATATATATATATATGGTTGTGTGTATATATATGTATCTATATGTGTGTGTGTGTTTATATAGATATATAGAGATGTGTGTGTGTTTATATATATATATATAGTGGGATGGATATATATATATATATATATATATATATATATATATATATATATATATATATATATATATATATATATATATATATATATTTATATATATATATATATATATATATATATATATATATATATATATATATATATATATATATATATATATATAAAATATATATATATATATATATATATATATATATATATATATATATATATATATATATATATATATATATAGGTTTATATATATATATATATATATATATATATATATATATATATATATATATATATATATATATATATAGAGAGAGAGAGAAGAGAAGAGAGGAATATGAAGATGAATTAGAAGAAGAAGGGAAGAAGTAGCAGTAGCAGTAGTAGAAGAAGTAGTAGTAGTAGCAGGAAGAAGTAGCAGTGGCAGTAGCAGTAGATGTAGGAGCAGCTGCAGCAGCCCAGAGCAGCAGCAGCAGGGCAAATGCAGCAGCAGCAGCAGCAGGGCAGCAGCAGGAGCTGCCTTAGCAGCTCCTTTCCCCCCCCCCCTTACACCCCTATTTACCCATTAAACCCCCTAGTATCCTATATATACGTATATATGTAGGTATATATATATATAGATATATAAGTGTTTATATATAGAGAAATAGATGAGAAGTTAGATAGAAGAAGGAAGGAAAAGAATTAAGAAGAAGGAAGGAAATTAGAAGGAAGAAGGAAGGAAATTAGAAAGAAGAAGGAAAGGAAGTTAGAAAGAAGTTAGAAACTAAAAGAAGATTAGAAGGAGAGAGTGAGGAAGAGGCCAAGAAGAAGAATTAGAGCTAGAAGAATAAGAAGAAGAAGTTAAGAAGAAGAAGAATTAGAATTAGAATTAGAAGGGGGAAAGAGGAGTAGAATATAGAAAATCGAGTTAGAAGGAGAAATTGAGCCCGGAGTATCGGATCGCGATGAAACTTGACGTAGGCCTAGGTTATGTGAATTAGATTTTGCGGGTAAGCTCCCGAGTGGAAATCGGGGTCGTAGGGCGCCGGTATCGCGTCGTATCAGCGCGTATCTTGAAATATTCAAGATATCTGCAACGGACCGTAAGGTGGACTAGACGTCCACTTTATCTAGGTATTTTGATAGATAACGAACCTATAGGATAGTACCCTACTACCCTGGAGAGATCGGGTCAAAATATCAAGCGTAGGTAGGCTAACTAGATAATCGCCGAAGTTAGATTTTTGCCCTTTTTAAGGGTAAAATAGGAATTTGGCCTATGGCCAAGAAATGAGTTTCGAAGTCCAAGATGGACTTGGATATAGGTTGTAGAGGTTGGTAATGGGTAGAAATAGCCGTCTAGACCTAGTCATGACCCCGGTTGACCACGGTTGACTGTATAGGCCAAAAGTCAACTTTGGGTCAACACTTTACCCAATTTAGTCCCAAATTCCATTAGACTTGTGCAGTTGACCGAAAGTCAACTGTTAGTCACCAGTGACCTAGAGTTGACCTAGGGTTGACCACAGTTGACCACGGTTGACCAGAGTTGACCGGTTGACCAAAAAGTCAACTGTTGACTTAAATCGATCCCGATTGATTCCGTTTGACTTGTATTGACCCAGTTAGACCTAATATGACTTAGTTTGACCCCGTACAACCTAGTTTGACATGCCTTGACCTAGAATGACTTAATAGGATTCAAATTGATTTGATTTTATTTCCTAAACATAGTATTGATACGTCTTGTTCTCTATAGGTCCTCGAGACGCTGCATTTGCTCCGGTTGACATATCATACCATATTACAGGCGAGTACATTTTCTGACACTTTTCCAATTTATAATGATTGTTATGATTCATGTAATTAGTGTGGATATGCTTGTTCTCGACACATTGGTCACACGGATTGGTATTCATGGATCCCGACTGTTTGCCATTAAAATTATTTGATTGAAAACTTTAATACAAACATAACATTGTTACAATGTAGGACTTAGATGTAGTCCTAGGAGTACACTTTTATTTAAGCTGGATCCTTAGTGCCAATGGAGCGAGTGGTAATGCGTTGACTCCGTTGACCGGCTGACGACGGTTATCGGTTCTCTGAAGGTGTGGATTGCTCTGGGTGCTGGAGCTTGCTGAGAGGAGGAAGACATTGAGTGTCTGTATCTGCCTCTCTGATGACCCCTTATATGTTCGTTGTGGATTCTGTGTGTGTGTGTGAAGGAGAAGATCCCTCTATTTATAGTTTTGTAGGCTGGCTGCTCATGCGCGCATGTAGGATGCGCCGGTGTGTGGGGACGCCACGTGGAGGTTGCTGATGGAGGTGCGTAGATGATGCACCCTAATTGAGGGGGAGAACTCTTCATACTGCTGTTGTGAGCCGGCACATAGCAGAGGAGAAGATCTTTCTGTTGCTGAAATCTTGGACGAGTTGAGTCGAAGGACACGTGTCATCGACCCATGGCTCGAAGATCTCGGATTTGGTGGAGGGGATAATCTGGTGAGCTGCACCTTGATTGGGCACAGGAGGAGGTTGCGGCTCATAACCTTTAGGAGTTACAAACCATTTAGGGCGCATGCAGGTGACCTTCCTTCTGTCTTTCGGGATCAGAGATCAGTCTGGGGCGCATGGCTTTTGAGGCGCATGCAAAGCTTCAACTGGAGACTCTTCTTCTGTCTTTAGGGATCAGTGAAGGGTCTGAGGCGCACGGCTTTTGAGGCGCATGCTGGTTTGGACGCATGGTCGTAGAGGCGCATGCGGATGGCCACGTGGCAGTAGCCGTCGGAATAGAGTCATGATGATGTTGACGTTGCCGACGCTTCGTTCTCTGAAAAAGTTGTCAACTGTTCAGACTTTGGGAAGCGTGCTGCCAACTCTGGTGTCAGTTCAGCATTTAATATTTGTGACGTTCGATGGACGGCTGAGTGGGCACATTGGTTGGTGTTCCACTCGGCATGAAGATGTGAGGGGGGGCGCATCCTCTGTGATGCGCCGGGTACTGTAGGACACGTCTGTGTGATACGCCTGATGCTGGAGGGCGCATCCGTGTGATGCGTTGTTTGGCTGGCGCATCCGACATGTCCTTTAATGACGCGGCTGTCTCGCTCCTCGAGTGCTATAAATAGCCGTTTGGCTGAATTCGAGGCGTCCGGTTCATCCATTTAATGCAAATTCATTGCCGCGTGGGTTTGATTTGCCCGGCCTATAAATAATGGCATAGAGAGAAGGTTTGCTCCTCATTCCCTCACGTACTTCCAACATGAACTTGGATATGCGGGTGCATTCTGTTGACGAAGTGCTCCCGAGGGTGAAGATGAGACGTCGTGTTGTCTTCGATGCACTTGAAGGTGACTGTTACATCCAAAAGACGGAGTCGAGGGCTTCTGAGGCAGGCGGAAGGTGCCTGTTGCATCCAAAGATAGGAATGTTCGGGCCTCGTCTCCGTTGTTCCGGAAGAGCCGTAGATCGGAATGGTGGTGCTAGGCTCTCTCTTCCTTCAAAGTGGGTGCCGCCCACTTTGATTGTGTTGAAAGCTCCTTGTGCCATGATTTCGATCACGGTCTTCCTTGGTCTTTGGAGGCTCTTTCGAAGCCTCCCCTGGCCACAGCATTTGCGGTGCTCTTCTCTTCCTTGGTTCCAGCCAGAGGGTAAAATGCTTTGCTTGGCGAAGCACTTATAAGGTGAGCCTGGCTGGAAGAGCGGCACATAACTGGGCTCTGCTCGGCCAGGTGAGCCTGGTTAGAAGAGTTGCTCATAACTGAGCTGCTGAAAGGATGCACATAACTGAGCTGGATGCACATAACTGAGCTGCTGAAGAGATGGTAGGATGCGCCTGGCTGGAGGCGCATGACATCTGCTGCGTCTGGCTGACAGCGCATAGTGACTGCTGCGCCTATCGGAAGGCGCATGGTGGTTGCTGCGCCTATCTGGAAGGCGCATGGTGGCTGTTGGCTGTAAATCTAGGATCCTTCCTTTGTAGAAATTCTCTTTTATACAACCTTTTCTAGACATGTAATAGACTTTTATATATAAATAAAAAGTCCTTCTTCGAATGTCTATGGCTTATTTGATTAGCTGTCTGAGTTCTGGCACATATAATGCCTGGCGCATGGGCTTTCTGGTTATGAAATTCCATGCTTCTACAAGACCCCCTTCAAAGTTTTCAAAACTTTTGAATAAGTTTTGGAATACTTTGAATAAGAAGTATGGAGGTCAGGGCGCATGCTTGTTCGGGCGCATGCTTGTTCGGGCGCATGCTCCTTTCAGCTGATGATGATGACGCCTTGGTAACCCAAAAGATTAATGCTGATCTTTTGGTTGTATTTGTTGTTATCTCCTCATGGAACCCGAAGCGACGGCTGAGATTACACATCATCGGTTCATGCGTGCGACCAAGCCCTATAAATAGGTAAGGGTTGGAGAGAGAGAGAGAGTTCATCTGCTCTGTGCCTTTGCTTTCTTTAGAAAAACCCTAACTTTTTCTTCTCTGAGAGAATGGCTCCCAAGACTCCTCGCGGTGGTGCCGGCAAGGGGAAGGAGAAAGCGAAGGAGCCGGCGAAAGTTGTAACGGCTGACGTTCCCCGACGGCCTGTCGAAGTTCGGCCGGAGGTGGTTGGTAAGTCTCGTTTTTCCGTACACCAACGCACATAGACCTTGGGTCTTTAATGATGTGCCGCGGTCTTTATTCGCCGACGCGCGTGGGTTTAGACCCTGATGATGCGCCGAGGCTGCTGACGCGCATGGGCTTAAACCCTGATGATGCGCCGAGGCTGCTGACGTGCATGGGTTTAGACCCTGATGATGCGCCGAGGCTGCTGACGCGCATGGGTTTAAACCCTGAATGCGCCAAAGCCCTTCTTTCTCTTGTTGCTTCTAACATTTTTCTGATCTTTGCTAGTGTCAGTAGCGATCCCGCCTTTGAATGAAGTGTTCTTGGAGGCTGTCTTCAACCAGATGGGAGTAGAGTATGATGAGGAAGTGATAAACCCTGCTCAAGAGGCTCTTATGCTGGATCAGCCTCCCGAGAGAATGACCTAAATTCGTGAGCAACAGTATGGGCTCCTCAAACGGATGATGGAACGTGGTGTTTTAAAATCTTCCATATCTGATAAATTAACCTTCTTGAAGCCTGAGTTCCTATTCGGAGACCGTCTCACTTCTACTGATGCGACGGTATTGAAGGTCAAGGAGGACTGGTTCTTTACAGCGAATGGGGTGCATATGACTGTTAAGCAACTTGAACGTCAATGGCCTTTGACATCCTTCTGTTGCCTTGTTTTCCAGAGGAGGATGTCTTGGGATCTTACCCCTTCTCAGGGGGGGAGCGGTGACTGGCGTCATCCAAATTGATTCTACCTTCGACCAAAGGGATACTTTGACCGCCACACGGTCTGGGTCTTCTTTCACCTGGCGGACTCTACGCCCCGGGAGCCTCTACAGTGACGTACCCATTGATACGTTTGCTTATAGTGCTTCGACCTTTACACATCGTATGTTTTTGATGGAACGCTCATACCCGAAAGGAGATTTTCGGGTAGAGGGTTGGTGCCATTACGTTTCCAAGTGGGATAAACTGACACTCTGGATCTTGTCACGGTTTCGGACCGAGCTTCGAGAGATTGGGTTGACTGCCACGATCCGTGCTACCCAGGCGGGTGTTGATCTCAACAGGCACATGTTCCTCGCACTACTGGAGATGTTTGATGTCCATACCAGGACCTTTTTTACTCCGGTGGAGGAATTAGGGTTCGCACTTCATGAGATGTACGAGGTGTCAAAACTCCCTTGGGGGTCGGAACCCTATGAAGAGTACTTTCCCACCAACGAGGAACTTCAAGTCCTGGGGGACAGGGCTGAGAAGATGACGGCTGTCTTCAAGGAAGTGGCGAGTCATCATTACTATATGCAGAGACGGGATAGGAACGGGACGCAGCCTCATGTGACCGCTTGGAGAGATTATGTCTTTAGACAAGACAAGGAGGATCCCTCACAATTTTCCACTCCACCGGCGCTCTCTCGTAGCGAAGTGCTGTCCGAAATGAGCAGGTTAGGGAAGAAAAATCCTCGAGGAAATGAGGACCAGCAGTCAGATGCACGCTCCTACAGCTGCTTCTGGCATCTTACTTATCGGATGTCACCCAAGGCGGTGTTGGCGTCCTACCTGATGATATGGCTCCGGGATTGCGTGTTCGCGGGAGGATCCGGTGCCGTAGAGAGGGTAACCCGAAACTTAATCCTGCCAGCCGTGAAGCTGGTCTTCGGACGGCGTTTGGCTCTTCTCCCCGCAATGGTATGTAACCTACAGCGAGGTTTGAGAGAATTTGCTGGAAATGTGATTCATGACAGAGGCCGAAACAATAATTTCCCGCGCGCCGAACTGCCGTTTCACTATTTAATGGGATGGCTGATTTTGTATCATCCCAGTGTGATGAGTCCAGGCTCGGAAGAAGATTATAAGGCTGGAGATGCACTCCTTCGTCGTTTCAATCGGAGGAGCTGGTCACATACTGGTGTCCCTGTTTGTAGAAAGGTTTTATCCCGTCTTCAGGGTTGGGAAATTACCAAAGTTGGTCCAATCTACTTGGGCTTTGAGGCCAACGAAGATCTAAGGGATCTGGGCGAAGGTACCACCACTCTGCCTCAATGGGGATTCCGCTGGTTGCAGAGTATCCGGCCATCTCATCTGGTATACCGGAACAGGAATCAGTGCTACCTGAAACCATATTTGCCAAGCCGCTTTGCGCGACAATTTGGTTATGCCCAGATGATGTTGGATAACCCCAGTATTTCTCTGGGGTATATTGGAAGTTTGTTGGATGGTACACGAGCTTGGCATTACTATAATGCCGGATGTACCAGGGCTCGTTTTACGTTGCCCGTCCCAGATCCGCGGTCGCCCATTCTTTACTCAGCCGCCAAATTTTACTGTGCTATGGCTGCTGCGCCCTCCGGATATGACAGGAAGACCAGTCTTATTGCAGGCACCCAGTTAGCGATGACCGGGAACGTGCCGGTGAAGGCCCGATCGCATTGTCCGTCAGGGATAGGTCACCGGAGTGCCCCTTCCGCCTCTCAAGCAGAACCCTCGGGCGATCGATCAAAGCGATGTGCAGACGAAGGGATTGAATCTCCTGTACCGAAGAAGCAGAAGAAGGCGTCATCACCGACGGCATCATCGGATTCAACGTCCGCAGAGGTAAAGGCGTCCCACATAATCTGATTTTGGTTCCACTATTTACGAGGCTTCATCTTCTCTTGTAGGAACCGTTAAAAAGAAAACCTCGCACCCCAAAGTCAGGTGGGATCAGGCGAGAAGGGACGGCGGGCTCGTCTGAAGTGCGTATCCCGCCGACCATGATGTCTCCCATGGAGGAAGATCCGGAGGATGCTGTTGACGTGGAGATTCCGGTATCCCCAGATTATGTCAGGAAGAAAACTGAGGGTGCAGCAGCTTCCGAGACGGCAAAGGCCAGAACGGAAGCTTCAAGTGCCGAAGGTTTAACAAGCACGCCGTTTCCTGGTGGTAAAGAAGAATGGAGTTCGTCGTCTTCCGATGACGTTGCTCCAGAGCTGCAAGAGCCTGTTACGGGGGCAACAGAAGTAGTTGAGACAGAGGAGAGGGTTGAATCCCCTCTTTATCATGATGAGGGGAGGTCGGCTGTATCATTGCCGAGTCCGACCCCGGCTTCAATCGTGGAAGTTGAGGCGGCTACCACTCAGGAGGTAGCAACAGATTCTGTCCCTGTTGAGGGACTCGATGATGAGACCCGTCTGCCAGTCAAGACCGCTGCGACGGGTCAAGAGACAAGTGATAATCTCCCTATTCTGCCAAGGGAGGTACCAACCGTTGATAGGACGTTGGGGGTAGAAGAGGTGGCTGTTGACGTCAGAGGTTCCTCCGGGCTTGAGAAGGGTAAGGGTGTAGAACCCTCTGTAGCTCCTTCTACTTGGGGGACCATCTCGACGCCTGTGCCGGCTCCTTCTGTTGCTTCGGCTCCTCGGGCTAGAAGTCCAGCCCCTGTTGATGAAGAGCCCATTGATACCGAGGTTCAAGCCTCGCTGATTGAGGTTGGCGGATCTTCTTCCGGTCCGCAAACTGTAGTAGCTCCTCCAACTCCTGCCATGACACCGCAGGTCCTGGCGGATGCAGACGAGTATATGAAATTCCTCGTCGAGGGGGTATACAAAATGCTGCAGAAGGGTGTATCTGCTGTGATGGATGCCAACAGGAGTTTTGCGACGGCAAAAGCTTTGGCAATGCCCTGCATCGAGCTGATTCGTATTCACCAAGGCCACGACCACATGGCCGAAATTCTGGAGGCTTCAGTGATTGAGCTGGATGAGCGGCTCGCGGAACTCCAACGCATCCAGCGAAACGACCTCTCTGTCTTGATAGATGCGGAGAAGGGGAAGCTGATTGCCGAGATCGAGTCTTCATACCAGGCCACCGTGGGCGTTTGGGAGCATGAGGTGGCTGAGACTGAGGCTGCGGTAGAGCAGTTGTCTCAGTCCATGAAGACGACGGTAGAAACTCGAGCTGCATTGGAAGCTAATATCGCGGATATCGACACCCAGATGCGCCGTCTTGAAGACCAACGGGCCCGACTCCAGTTAGAGGTCGAGCGTGTCCGGGCTGAACATGCAGCATTTAAGAAGGATGAAGCGACTTTTACTCAGCGGACTCTTGCCTTGACGCAGCAACGACAACAGCTTGATGAGAAGCATGCAAGTGATACTTCCGCTGGGGCCGTTGAATTGATGCGCCAAGAAGCAGAGCGACGAGTCCTGGCGACGGTAGAGGCCCGCGCAGTCGACTTAAAGCTTCGAGTCAGAGAGCTCTCAGCCCATCCTGGGGAGATTCAGGGACCATAGCTTTTTCCCTTTTTCTTTTGTGTTCTTTTGCAACCCTTACTAGGGGATGATATAGCTTCTTGTACTCCTTTTTTTTCAGAAGAATAAAGAAGTCTACAACTTTTTTGTGATGTGTTCATCTTTTGTTGTCATGAACTTGATGATTTGTGTGGACCTATTATCTTTTGCGCACCTTGGATTTCAGGTACAGATAATAAGTTTGAAGGAACCATTATGTTTGCTCAGAGGTAATGTGGACATGGCAACCATTGGGTTCGAAATGATAGAATCTCCCTACTCAGAGGTATTATGGACGTGGTAGGAATGATCTTAGGGGATACGCTGAACAACTCAGAGGTTATATGGACGTGGAAGTTCTGCGATCCATGTACAATAACGCAGGGGTTGTTTGTACAAGATGTTTACTCAGAGGTAATGTGGACGTGGTAAACATGAAGGGTAGCGTAGGCTTACGAAGTGTAAGATTCTGCTTTGTAGGGTGTAGAGAGACAACTCAGAGGTAATATGGACGTGGTTATCTTTCTACTGGAAGATGCCACGGAACAGCTGGGTTCCGGAGGCGTATGAGTTTGTGGAAAGAGGTTGTTTGGGGTAGTACATGTCTGGAGGATGTCAAGAATAGTACTTCTTTAGGAACTTGCCGTTGATGGACATCATGAACAAGTCCCCATTGGGTTTGGCGCGGCGGTAAGCACCGTTTGAGTATACCGTCTCTATGATGAAAGGTCCTTCCCACTTGGGCTCGAAATTTCCTGGTGTCTTGTGGGTCAACACCATTGGTCTTCTAACTGCTAAAACCAGGTTGCCAACTTGGAAAGTCCTCTTTTTGACCTTCTTGTTGAAAGCCTGTGATATACGGGCTTGGTAGAGCTCGATGCGTTGTTGAGCTAGGAGACGTTTTTTCGTCAAGTGCCTCCAGTTCTCGCAGACGACGACGTTGATTGTCCTCTTCTGTGAGTTTGTTTGTGATTGCTACGTGGAGCGAAGGTATCTGTATCTCGAGAGGCAGTACTGCTTCGCTCCCGTAGACCAGGGAGAATGGAGTGTTGCCTGTTGGGGTCCGTACCGTTGTGCGGTAGGCCCAAAGGCATTCGCCAAGCTTTTTGTCCCAGTCGCGTTTGTTGGATGACACGACCTTTTTGAGCAGCCTAACGATAGTTTTGTTGAATGCCTCAGCCAATCCGTTTGCTGCCGGATTGTAGGCGGTTGAGGCCACGTTCTGAATGCGATTCTTGTCACAGAACCTGCTGAAAATGTGGCTGATAAACTGAGGACCATTGTCATGGATGATCCACCGGGGTACTCCGAAACGGTAAATGACATGGTGTTTGATAAAGCTGACCACCCTGGAGCTTTTTACTTCTGCCAGTGGAACTGCTTCCGCCCATTTGGAGAAGTAGTCGGTGATGGCCAGGATGAAACGGTGTCCTCTCGATGAAGGAGGGATGATTGGCCCTACAATGTCCATGCCCCTGGCTTCGAAGGGCCAGGAGGCGACTGTAGGATGTAGCGACTCCGATGGTGTATGTATGAAGTCTGCATAAAGTTGGCACGCGTGGCACTTCTTAGCATATTCGACAGCGTCGGCAGCCATGGTTAGCTAGTAGTAGCCCATACGTCGCAGTCGATCTTGCAACTTAGGACCGGGTTGATGAGCTCCACAAGTTCCGTCATGAGCTTCTTGAAGAGCTTCGGCTGCTTCTTCGTTGGACAGGCATCGAAGGAGGAGCCCATCGAAGGAGCGTCGGTACAGCATTTTGGTAGCTGTATCATAGTAGAATCGAAGAGAGCGTCTCCTGACTGAGACGGCTTCCTTCGGGTCCTCTGGAAGGATTCCGTAGACAGCGAAGTCGATAAACGGGAACCTCCAGTCTCGGATATTAACCCCAGTGTTCGTCGGCATGGCGTGGGCTACCTGCAAGCACAGGTTATTTCTGGAACAAATTAGATCTCGTCCTGTTACCGTGATATAGTGTTGAGTCCCAAAGGGCGCTGCTAATGAGGCTGCGAGGCCGGCCAGAGCATCGGCCTCCAAGTTTTGTAAACGGGGGACATGTTCAATAAAGAACCCGGTGAAGGTTGAAGTAATGTTCAACGCGACTTCATGATAAGGGATTAAATCTTCATGGCGAACTTCATATTGTCCTCGAACCTGGTTTACGACGAGTTTTGAGTCGCCGTAAGCTTCCAGATGGTCGACCCCCAGCTGTTGTGCGAGCTGGAGTCCCATGACGAGTGCGTTGTACTTGGCAACGTTGTTGGAGCACGGCTTCGAAAGAGAGTACGCACGCTGGATGACCAGCTGATCGGGAGAGACTAAGACTACCTCCACTCCTGCGATGATTTAGCCTTTGGGGCCTGTTCTCGAAGCGTCGTCGAAGAACATCCGCCAAACGAAGCTTCCTTCGGTGACGTTGGATTCTTGGACCTCATCCGGGATATCTTCATAGAGTTTTGAGGATTCTGGGATGGGGTATGCAGCTAAAAAGTCAGCCAGAGCTTGACCCTTGACAGCTTTTTGCGGCACAAACACCATGTTGTACGGTGTTAGCAAGATCGCCCATGTAGCCAGCCGGGCGTTCAATGATCCTGGCTTCGTCATGAGGACTCTGAGCGGATTGACTCGGGAAATGACATGAATTGTCTGACCCGAGACATAATGACGAGTCTTCTGGATGGCAAACACCAAAGCCAAGCACTCCTTTTCGACGGGGTTGTACCGGTGTTCGGCCCCGATGAGTGTTCGACTGAGGTAGTAGATTGCTTGCTCGTAGCCTGTATCACTGTTTTGAGCCAGCAGAGCGCCAAGAGAATGATCCATGGCACGGACGTAGAGGAGAAATGGTTTGCCGGTGACTGGCGCTACCAGAACTGGTGGGCTTGTTAGGTAAGCCTTGATGTCGTCGAAAGCCTTTTGGCACTCCTCGGTCCAGACGTAAGAGACTCCCTTCTTCATGAGCTGAGTAAAGGGTTGACATCTACCGGAGAGGTTCGCTATGAACCTCTGGATATATGCCAGACGTCCCTGTAAGCCCCGAAGTTCTCGAAGGTTCTTCGGAGGGTCCATGTTGAGGATGGCTTTGGTCTTCTCAGGATCAACATGAATGCCCTTCGCTGTGATGACAAAGCCCAAGAATTTGCCGCTAGAAACCCCCAGAAAGGATTTAGCGGAGTTCATTTTGAGTTGATGTGCCCGCATGAGATCGAAGACCGTCTTCAGGTCCTGTAGGTGATCTCTTTTGAGGCGGCTCTTGACTGCGATGTCGTCAACATAGCATTCGACTGTCTTGCGAAGATGTTGATGGAAGATGGTGCTCATAGCTCGCTGGTATGTCGCACCGGCGTTCTTCAAGCCGAAGGGCATTACTGTGTAGCAGAAAACACCCTTTGGAGTCCTGAATGACGTGTGTTTTTGCGTCATCGGGGAACATCTTGATTTGATTGTAGCCTGAATACCCGTCCATGAAGGACATGCGCTCAAAGCCACATGTGTTGTCGATCATCACATCAGTGATTAGAAGCGAGAATTCGTCCTTCGGGCAAGCAGAGTTGAGATCCCTGAAGTCGATACAGACTCGTATCTTCCCGTTCTTCTTGGTGACAGGAACGATGTTGGCTACCCAATCCGGGTGTTGTTCCTCACGGATGAAGCCGCTGGTCAAGAGTTTGTCTACCTCCTGATCGATGGCATTCATGATGTCCGGACGGAAGCGTCGCTGCTGTTGTTTGATAGGTTTGGCATCAGGTAAGATGTTCAACCTATGCATTGCGATCTGTGGATCGAGTCCCGGCATGTCTTCATAGCTCCAGGCGAACACGTCGATATACTCTTTAGCCAGTTGGATTAAAGATTCTCGATCTTCTTCTTCCAGGCTTTTACTGATGAAGATGGGTTTGGAAGAAGACCCCTCCCCGAGGTCGATCTGCTCGACTTCGTCTTCGGTGGGAGGTTCACGAAGCTCAAAACGAGATTCCCATTGTTCCCCTAGGCGTTGGGCCCAGGGTTCTTCTTCGAAGGGTTCTGGCGCTTGGTCTTCGCCTTCACCTTTTTGAGGTTGTGCTGACGTCATGTTAGCTGACAGCACTTTCCTGAAGACTGATCCGATACTGGTATCGGAATCCCAAGTCGATGCTTCGGACGAGTGGGAATGTTCTATGTCTTCTGCATCTGAACTCTCTGGGGTTGATGGCGGCGTGACATAGCCTAACCCTCGTCCAGTCCGATTATAATAGTCCTGTGGCTTTCCATTAGGTATCGAAAGCCGGACAGGGAGATGCCGACCCTTACCGTAGTTTAAGCCTTTGTTGCTTTTCAGGTCGTAGCCCATCTTTGGATGATGTGCTTTACCGCATCCGTGTACCGATAGACTTGTACTCTGCCGGTATCAGGTTCGGGCTCGATTGACGGGAGGGTCCCGATGACGCTCGACTTTGCCCGAGATGATGGTGCCTTGGTCTCGGCTCCGTGGAGGGACTATGAAGACTCCTTGAGACGGGACTACTCGATTATGGTAGACGGTCGTTATTTGTGTTTGCAACGACCGTAGAGCGTTGTCTAATGTATACATGGCATTCCAGTGTGGAAGACAAGAATAATTAAAAGACACTCTATTATTGATAAAATACGAGATCTTATCCCGTGGGATTACATTGTCAAAGGAGGGGTGCCTCTACGTCAGCCGAGATATAATCACCAAGCTCCTCGTCTGTAAGAAATGGGGGCGGACTAGGAGAGTCCAACACAGCTTTGGGGTCTGAGAGGGTTATATGAGCCATCTCTGACACCTTGGATGATTGCGGCGGCTTGCCTTTGAGACGCACCTTGAGAGGCGCCTCGGCTACGCCTCCGGTGAGTGGTGCCTTCCCTTGTAATTTTGCCACCAGGGGAGCCGATGTTTGAGGTGGCTTTCCCTTGAGACGTATCTTCAGGGGTGCTTTGCGAGCCGGCGCTTTCCCTGATAGCTTGATGCTCATTGGAGGCGCCTTCTGGGGTGGTTTCCCCTTCAGTCGGATTTTCAGGGGGCATCGGGAGTCGTCTCAGGCTCCATGTCCGGTTCTGTTGGTCTGCCTCATCATCAGCGTCGTTGGCTTCCTCTTCGTCAATGGGCTTGTACAAGTCAGAATCGGTAAAGTAGGCTTCAATCCCTTTGAAAGGATCGATGTCTGCAAACTCCGTCCGGATGACGCCATTGGTGGATACATACTTCATGCACTGGGAGCGGGAGGGCCCACCATGTACTCATGCAGCCATGGTCGATCGAGCAGGATGTTGTAGTTGACCTCGGCATCTACCACATAACAAGTCACTCAGTTTGAGGCTGCCAATGTGACACTTCAGTCGGATCTTGCCCAATGGCTCGCTCTTGCTAGCATTGAAGCCACTGATGGTTGTATTGGAGGGCGCCAGCCGGTACATCGGGATCCCAGCTTAGATAGCAGCGCCTTCGGAATGATGCTTAGGGAAGACCCAGGATCGACCTGATTCGGCTCACCTTGACCGAGCCATGTATCCTGTATAATACAGCGGTCGGTTATGTCGGTGATGCATGAGCAGCATGTCTTGTTGGGTGAAGTTATGTTTGGGATAACTTCATCCGCACAATGACAGTGCGCACAAGTAGTTGGGAGGTCTTCAGGCAGCTTGACCTGACTGAGAAAGGATTCAGCGTCCTTCAGAGCTTCGCAGAGAGCTTCTGGGAATCTTTAGAAAGACGCAAGAGCTCGAACAAGGACAGCGCGCAGGTATACTGGCTAACTATGCCAGAATGTCGAAGTTGTGAGGCTTGGACAGCCCCGAAGCATTCTCCTTCCGTAGAGGTCTATCAAAAGGGCCTCCACCTGCTTCTGCTTGTTGGCTGCTGAGGGCTTAGATGGACCCTCCTCAGGGATGGTGCTAGGAGGCACCACCTCGGCGGGCGGCTTCGCCGGATTGGGAGCTGTGTTGTGCACGTGTTTGCACTGGAAGTGCCTCTTCTGTTGAAGAAGAGACTGTGCGGCAAGACTTGATCTTCCTGCCTTTTGATTTGGAGGTAGGGCGTACCTCCGATTGAGTCACCTCGGAGACGAGGTCGGGGTGAACCCAGAGGACCTCTCCTCGAGATGTGGTGAGCGGGGTGAGTCCACTCACATTGTCACGAGTAGGTGGTAAGTTTACCACCTCCATTGTCGCCTTAGGGATGGGGACGACGCCATCTTGTGTGGTAGTTGGCGACAAGGTGCCGAACTAAAGCGAAACCACATTGGCCGACACCGTCTTCTCTTCATAGTCGACGGAGATTACATCCGTATTGATCATGCGCTGGATGTATCTTGAGGACGTAGCAGCCTTGGTCGGGTGTCCGACAAACCGATGGTATGACAGTACCTCGGGTTGTCCACTTTCCCAACTTCATCGGGCCGCTTTGGGTCCGGTAGCTTGATCTTGTCACCCTGCTTCAGTATCTCGAAAGTTGCAGGGTGTCGTCATCATTGAATGAATAAACCCCTTGGGTCTCGGTGCCAGTGGAGGCTTCTGAGTAGGCGCAGATGCGCCTTTTGAGGCATTAACAGTCATGCCTGTTTCTCCTTTGCTTCTCGTCCGGAGCTGTAGCTGTGGACTTTTTCCCCTTATCGTCAAAGGCGGGGAAGCTGACACCCAGAAGACGTGCATTGGCCGCTTCTTTTTCTGCAGCTTCAGCTTCGATGATCAGGGAGCTCCAGTCAGGAGGGGGGAGTAGGTTGAGCCAGAGCTTTACTGCAGGCAACATGTTCATGCTGCAAGCGGAGAGGAGCGCATGTTCTGGGCCTGGAGTATCCTGAAGCAAGCCTGTCGGAAGCATTCGATGAACGCCCGAACCGTTCCTTCTCCTTCTACGTATCTCTATGAGAGACGCCATCGTCATGTCCTTCCCGCCGTCGTAGAAGCATCGAGGAAAAGGCGTGTCAGGTCGTCGAGGACGATATGGAATGTCGGAGAGGCTGCAGTACCAGTCATACGCCACTCCTTTCAGGGCCCCGACAAAGATACTGGTGAGGAGCGCGTCCTCCTTCGGAAGATGCCCTGTTGTGACTGGAAGTACGTCGGTACCGTCGGAGTCCTTCCCGTCGTATGGGGTGAGTGTTTGTGGTTTATACTTGGGGGATAAACCACCTTGTTCCACTCGAGGGGATAAGGCTGGGGAATGCCCAATTTCTGGCGTTCCTCTTGCCTGTTCTTGGACTCGAAGCGCTCCGCAGGTCTTGATCATTTCGACCACATCCTCCGTAGAGCTAGGAGTCGGGGAAGGAGGTACCATCTGGATTGGAGCGTTGAGGGCTCTGAGGTCCGAGGAGCTTCTATATCCGAGGCGCCGTTGGAGGGGCACACTCGTCCCCCATTAGCTCCTGGGTCAGGACCAGTTGAAGGTGTCCTGATCAAGGCCGAAGCATCTCAAATACTGCTTGAGTCAGTGCTTGCATAGAGGCAGAGAGGGTTTTGAGACCTCCCTCTAATGAGTCTATGCGTGGACTATGTCCGTGTGACGGTGCATCAGGACTCGACATCATCTCCAGCCATGTATACTGTCCTGACCGCCAGGAGGGATGGATTGGTTGAGGCTTCGCTTTCGGCCTCACTCTCATGCGGAAGAGTCACTTCTCCTGGTGTTGGGCCACCTCCAGCCACATTCTGGAGTTCATCTCCAATAGGGCATCTGCAGGGTCTGCTTTGCCCTCACTCCGTCTTGAAGGACCTCTTCGTTCCAGAACTACCCCCGGCGGTGTCCTGGAGGACATCCTCATTTGAGGGGCTTCAGGGAGAGTAATCTCGCCTTGATGAGGAAGATCCGCGCAGCTGTGCTTTGGACATCTTCGTCTTCGGAAGGAGGCTCAACAAGAGTCTGGCTACCCCCAGCTTCCTCCAAGGACTTCTTCCTCGACCGAGGCCTTCAAACACTCCAAGGTCGAGACAGCTGCCTTGGTTTTCCTCTGCTGGCTTTTGGATGAAGACGAGGCATTGGCATCGTCTTCCGGATTGAGGAGGTGTTGGAGACCACGTTGCATGAAGCAACCTTGGCTCCTCTTCAGCTGACAACTTGCTTCCCAAGGTGACGTCGGAGAGGTGTCGATAATTGCAGTCGTGGAAGACCGACTATTGGTGGAGCTGCCGCCTTGCAACACAGTTGATGGTGACCAGCGCACAAGTATGCCCCGTAAGAGCGCATCGTGCTTGTTGGTCGACTCTCCTGACCGCTTGTGAGTGATCACGTTGCGCAGGTCGTTGGAGGAGAGTGGTGCCTTCACACCCCCTTCAGACGTATGGTAAGGCCAAACGCCGGGTGGTCAGGTGAGTGCTGTGCCCCCTGATCTAATACCAAGCAGGCATCACGATCATATTGGGGGAACCACAACATTTGAAGTGACGTGAACGGACCTCCAAACGCACAACCAGAGGAGGCACGGGAGTTCAAGACCACTGAGTTTTGCCTCTCTCGACCTGGTTGTGCACGCAGTAGATGCGCCCAAGCGAGATGAGGACTTTGAAGATCGACTGTTGTTGGTGCAGAAGCACTTGAGTCACCTTGTACAGCTTGCCATCGGCAGCGCGCGTGATGACGAGCGAGTCGCCTCTGCCGGCTGTTGGCATAGCACGTTTGTGGCGCATGGCCCGTGCTGCCTTGGATTTCTTCGTACCAGCCCGCTGGGGCGCCATAGACTCAGCATCCAAATTCTCCTCGCATTACAGCGAGTGAGCCTGTCAAAGACAGAGGCTTTTTGTGACGCATCAAGGTGATACGCGGGCATTGGCTGTGCCCCTGCTCCGTCGACGTATCTTCCTCGCCTGAGAGGGAGATAGCTGGGGAACGTGGTCCGCCGCACGCTTCCCCAAGAGATGCGCTGCATCGGCGGGCGCACTTGGTTGCTGAGAACGTCAGCTGGAAGGGAGGCTGATTGCTGCATCCCCCCTTCATTGGTGGTGCCCGAGGGCGTCGACCTTGCAGCACCCAGGCCGTGGCGGATCTTCTTCGCTTTGGTAGCCGCTTCGAAGGACTCGCACTTCCTTCAGAATGAACTCCTCGTACGCCTGTTGATTGAGAGCGCACGACCAGCGTCTTGTGGGAGGAGCCCACCTTCACGTCGTCGGCCTGTGACACGACTTTCTCGGAAGAGGAGAAGAAGTCTCCAGCAGAGTCGCCAGCTTGTTTGCCATTAAAATTATTGATTGGAAACTTTAATACAAAAGACAGTGTTACAATGTAGGACTTAGATGTAGTCCTAGGAGTCACTTTTGTTTAGCTGGGTCCTTAGTGCCAATGAGCGAGTGGTAATGCGTTGACTCCGTTGACCGCTGACGACGGTTATCGTTCTCTGAAGGTGTGGATTGCTCTGGGTGCTGGAGCTTGCTGAGAGGAGGAGAGAGTTGCGTGTCTGTATCTGCCTCTCTGATGATCCCTTGTATGTTCGTTGTGGATTCTGTATGTGTGTGAAGAGAAGAAACCCTCTATTATAGTTTTGCAGGCTGGCTGCTCATGCGCGCATGTAGATGCGCCGGTGTGTGGGACGCCACGTGGAGGTTGCTGATGGAGGCGCGTAGATGATGCGCCCTGATTGAGGGGAGAACTCTTCAACTGCTGTGTGAGCCGGCACGTAGCAGAGGAGAGATCTTTCTGTTGCTAAAATCTTGGACGAGTTGAGTCAAGGACACGTGTCTCGCCCACTGGCTCGAAGATCTCGGATTTGTGGGGGGGGGGGGGTAATCTGGTGAGTTGCGCCTTGATTAGGCGCAGGAGAAGGTTGCGGTCATAACCTTTAGGAGTTACAAACCATTTAGGGCGCATTTTTAAGGCGCATGCGGTAACCTCTTTCTGTCTTCGGGATCAGAGATCAGTCTGGGGCGCATGGCATTTGAGGCGCATGCAAGCTTCAACTGGAGACTCTTTTT